>VYZM01008463.1:0-15548 GCA_013398915.1 Dromas ardeola | reverse complement strand
GTGCCCCCAACTTTAATGTCCTCGACAAATCATAAACAATCATAATGTTTATGTGTAGCAGCGACTGCAAAGGAGACTTAGTAAGCAGTGCACAGAGTTTCACAAAGCAGGGCTTCAAAAAAATTGAGGCAAATCTATAAACTGTACAATAAAAGCTGAAGGCTTGATTATATATGCCTAAAAACCAGGTTAATTAAGAGGTTAATTTACTTTGATTACAAATGCCATTTATTTTGGACAACAAAGAAAGGCTAGGACTTGTAAATGTCTTTTGCTTATATTTAGCTATATTTGTCTGGTGTTCCCCCAGTGTGTGAGATTACTTTTGTTTGATATGGAACATATTTTCTTATTTCATTAAAATTCTTTTCACTGATATTAAAAAGATCATCATCTCACCAAGCACACATTCCACTACAGTGTAGGGAATGTTTGATAACAATCTTTTTAAAATTGTTTCCCAAGTAGCAGGTATGCTCCACAGCTCAATTTTGTGCAAGTGGCTTTGAAAACATTTGAAGACACCACTGAAATGAGTCAGATGAAAAAATACCAACACTATTTATTAGAAAAAAAATATTACATAGAGTTTTTAGCAACATTGAGGTAAATGAAAATATGATTATGGATATTTCTTAGATGCTGTGTCTAAAGGATTCTTCTCCTTGAAATAGAGCCCTTTCTTAATCTGTTCTTGTATTAATACCTGCAAAGACTCCTACATTAATTCTGTACTTCAAACACAGTCCTGGCCCACACAGTACCCATAGATCATGAACAAAAGTCTGTCATTAGGCATAGGCTTTCATCAAGCTTTGGGCTTGAATTTTTATAGTGCTTAAAAAAAGATTATTGCAAGGCACTCTGTATTTTCCTGTGAATGAATCAATAGAGAAAACTGACACTCCTATCCTATGCCACAGGAGAAAGTGTAAATAAGTTAGAAGGCTACATTGTTAATTGCCCTATGTGATATTGCTCACTGATTTGTCTTCTACGTGTACACATGCACACAAATCTTTCGAACTATAAATGGCAAAAAGCTTGAGGCTTAGTTCACACAATATGACTAAACACAAGTTCCTAAAGAAAAGGACATCAAGACAGAATTTACTTAAAAAACAGATTTAAATATTACGGGATTTTACAATAAATGGGTCAATAATGAAGAGTGAATAATACATACTTAGCTAAATTTGAAATTACATTTTGGAATTTTATTATAATAAACCATTTCATTCTATGTATCATATGTCATAATATAGCAATAAATTATTGGTTTGTTCTATGAATTAAACTGTTTCTCTCATATATAAGTATTGTGAACATTAGCTCATCAATTTTTATATTTTTAAAACCTGCTAATGCATAAAAGGATAAACAGCCTAGTGATAGAGCTCTGCAAAGGTTGTACTTAATTTTAAGCTACATTATGACTTATCAAAGTAAGAACAAGGTCAATGAACATTTAGAGCTGGATCCAGTATGTAAGATAGGAACTTGTAGCTGAAGTACAATGTTTGGGTTTAGGCAGAAGGCTCTCATGGTGCAATAAGAAACTGAGGCATTTAAAATCTACACAATATACAAAGCAGACTGGGCATCTTAGGGGAATGGTCCAAAAAGACTGGTATTTTGATAAGTGCTATATCTCATCTTCTTCCCCAAGCCTTATTCATATTCTTGGAAAACCTCTTTTCTTGGTTTTCAGACACCGATTCTATTTTTTTTGAATGAACCTACTTCAGTTTAGCCATCAGGTTTTTATGAAATAACCTAATTGTTAATCACAGAGAAATAATCTTGGTTTATCCTTGCTAGAAGGTGTTAAAATCTTTATTTCTGGCATCCAGGATTCTGACATCCAGGACGGTTTCTTACCACCATGCTATAGACAATGTAAAATTAGACAGGGTTAGATTAGCCACCTATAGTCAAGGTTAGATCATGACTGTTGAATTCATGATACTGTACAGAAGATAATGAAAAATTTATGTGACTAAAAGAACAAAATTCAGTACAGCACAGATCTGTAGCTTATTGCTTAGAGCATTCAGAGAATTATTTTTTCATTTTTCTTTAATTACAAAATAACTGTAGAGGTACTGGATTATCTTCACAGATACAATTTATAATGATTTTAGGCAAATAAAAAATTCACCAATAGTAATGCAAATGAGGTATACCTCATTTTGTCTCACACTCTGGTTATGAACAGATTGTGAGACAGAGCCTCTTCCCTGTGAGCTTCTATCTTAGAGCCACAAATTAGTAATAAAATCAGAATTATTAACGTATAAATACTGACGTTTCCACAATTGATTCTTTTTGTCTTGCAAAGTTAGTTTGAATTTGTTTAATTTCCACTGAAATGTCTGTGAGACCACATTAAATAGCAAGTAAAATCACTTGAAGCAATATTATTTTGCTTCTAGAAGGAAGTTCATCAGGCCTTTTTTATAGGCGTTTTGATTTCAGCAGCTTTCACTACAAATGCAACATACTATTCATGTATTTGCTTGCGTTCTGCAAAGCACAACTGACTTTATTGATGAAAATAGACAGAAAGTACAGAATTTAGAAAAACAAGCATATTTTGTATGGTCACTATGTTTTCATAAAACTACCAAGGAGAAAAAACATAGTCAACATCTTAAGACTGAGAAAAAACAGTACTCTAACTGGTTTTAATGCTTTAAAATATAGTTAAACAATTTTCTTCAAAAACAAGTAAGCAGTGAAAATATTTTAAGAACAGCCAATAATTATCTTGTCTACAGCCAATAGGCAAGACTGCAGTTTCCAACATTGTTCTAAGTAAGAAAAAGTAGAATTATGAGCATTAAATGGCTAAGGAAAATCACTGTTAACAGCATAATAAAAGTGATATGGATTTTGTCAACAAATTGACATTCTTAAGCGAAGTAAGTTAATTATCTAATCGATTGATGTTAAAAGACTGTGGGTGGCAGAACACATCCAGTATATTTGTATGCTTCCAGTTGCTTACTACTAGTTTAATCAGCATTAATTATCAAACACGCTATTGATGTATCTCATTTTTTAGAATCCCTTGAAATTTGAACACAATAAATTCCTGTAGATTTTTCTTTTGTGTGATGTCACAAAAACTTAGTTGTATGAAGAGTTCCCCCTTTCCAGTCCATACAACCTAGTTCTATGAGGAGTTCCTCCTTTCCAATCCAAAGACACCCTGACAACCTTTAAGAGCACTAAACCAAAACACTATCTCTTTATAGATGGTCTTAATACATAAAAGCTACAGAAAATGGCATTAACTCTAACAACGTGGTCATCTTGGGCAGTCAAAGTTTCGTACTTACTAACAGAGCCTTACATGTGCTTTCTCACTAGTTAACATTTGTCTTCATGCAGATGTATCAGTCAAGATTTACAGTCCTGTTGTTGACAATAAGAAAGAGTCGCCACTTCCCCATTGGTCAGCAATTCTATATGATGCTAATTATTTTCTTACTGTAGACTACTGGACTTTTGTCCTATATTGTATGGCTTGTGTGGCATGAAGAAGCATTAGATCAGAAATTTCAGTAGAACAAATCCAAACAAGTTCCAAGTCCAAGGATTAAGCATCGAGAATAGGCTGATGCTTAATCAATAGCCCTGTACCACCTGACTGACATTAAAAATCTGTTTTGGAGCTAAAGCAAGCAGGAGTCAAAAACAAGTTTTTGGGCTAAGACGAGGTCTAGTGACTAGTGGTCTTTACAAGCAGCGACAACACCATATTTGATGGGCCACAGTGCTACAATACATTCAAAAATAAAAGACATTTCAAACGTTTTGCACACTTATTTTATAATAATAAAAAGACGTTTTAGATCTGCTACACTCTAGAATCCAATACAAAACTGAGTATCAGGCCCAGTCAGCATGGGTTCATGAAAGGCAGATTCTGCTTGACTAACCTGATCTCCTTTTATGACAGGGTAACCCACTTAGTGGATGAGGGAAAAGCTGTGCTGTACCGGAACTTTAGTAAAGCCTTTCACACTGTTTCCCACAGGATTCTCATGGAGAAATTGGCTGCCCATGGCTTGGATGGGAGGGGTTAGGGTCACAAAGAGTTGTAGCGAATGGAGTTAAAACCAGTTGGCAGCCAGTCACAAGTGGTGTTCCCCAGGGCTAAGTATTGGAGCCAGTTCTGTTTAAGACCTTTATCAATGAGGGGATCGAGTGCAACCTCAGTACTTTTGCAAACGACACCAAGTTGGGCAGGTGTATTGATCTGCATGAGGGTAGGATGGCTCTACAGAAGGATCTGGACAGGCTGAATTGATGGGTCGAGGCCAATTGTATTATGTTCAACAAGGCTAAGTGCCAGGTCCTGCACTTAGATCACAGCAATCCCATGCAGTGCTACAGGCTTAGGGAATTGTGACTGAAAAGCTGCCTGGCGGAAAAGGACCTGGGTATGTTGCGCAACAGCTGGCTGAATATGAGCCAGAACTGTGCCTAGATGGCCAAGAAGGCCAACAGCATCCTGTCTTGTATTGGAAATAATGTGGCCAGAAGGACTAGGGAAGTGATCATCCCCCCATACTCAGCACTGGTGAGGCCCCACCTCAAAGACTGTGTTCAGTTTTGGGCCCCTCACTACAAAAAAGACACTGAGGTGCTGGAGCATGTCCAAAGGTGGCAACAAATCTGGTGAAAAGTCTAGAGAACAAGTCTTATGAGAAGAAGCTGAGGGAACTGGGGTTGTTTAACATAGAGAAAAGGAGGCTGAGAGGAGACCTTATCATTCTCTGCAACTACCTGAAAGGAGGTTTTAACGAGGTTGGTTTTGGTCTCTTTTCCCAAGTAGCAAGCAATAGGACGAGAGGAAATTGTCTCAAGTTGCTCAGGGGAGGTTTAGATTGGGTATTAGGAATATTTCTTCATGAAAAGGGTCGTCAAGTATTGGAAAAGATTGCCCAGGGAAGTCATTGAGACACCACCCCTGGAGGTATTTAAAAGAAATGTGGATGTGGCACTTAGGGACATGGTTTAGTGGTGGATTTGGCAGTGCTAGATTAACAGTTGGACTCGCTGATCTTAAAGGTCTTTTCCAACCTAAATGATTCTATGATTCTATGATTTTACTTTTCCCCAGTTATCTTCACCAAATAATGTAGTTGCTGCATACAGTTACTACTAACTAATAGTGGTAGAGGCTAACCATTCCAAGAAATTCTGAGACTTTAATAGTTATTGAAATCATTAATGAATAATACTTGTCCTGTTTGAATTATGCTTTTGAAGTTAGATACAATTTCCATACAAAACTAAAGAAAGAGGACTTTTTCTGCTTAAATTATGATATATAGATAATGAGTACATAATGGTACTGATCCATCTCTTACACAAGAGCCTAGTGACTGAAAAATTCATATGGGATGTACAGGATAAATACATGTGATAATATATGTAACTAAAATATAAATCAAAACTATAATATATACATTTTTGTATGTATATATACAGTATTTTATTAGTTGTATAAAAAATCTACACTATTTTTTTCATGAGCAGTGAATGCAAAGTAGAGGCTGTGGTCATATATCAGAAAAACTAAAGCTGAATTGTTATATGAAAGCATATTCATTCAAAATTAAATGTTAAATGTGGATTCAGAATGCATCAGCGACTCACATAAGCGACTCTTAAATGTACAACTAACAAAACACAACTGAGCTGGAAAGTATTAGAAATCAACTATTTTATTGTTTTAAATGCAAACTGAATGAAAAAAGGTCTTAAGAACTTTTGAAAGGAAAAGCTAAGCCTCTTCAGATGATCACAGATCTACCAATTCTATGCGAATATCACAAATGTCTCAAAGTATTTGAAATGAGCATTTATCTTCTGCTGGTTCAAAAATGATCAACACTTGAATAGAAATTTAGAGAGCAATGTTGTAACAATGATAGAGAATATAGTGAAAATTTGCAACCCTCCACCCTCAGGCATCTTCCATCTTATGAGAGGCAGCACAAGGTTGGGCCTCAGGCAGGAACTGTGGGAACAAGGTTCCTCCCACTCTAAGAGAAGATCAGGTTCATGACCACCTGAGGAACCTGAACACACAGAAGTCAATGGGACCTGATGAGATGCATCCCCCAGTCCTGAGGGAATTGACTGATGTGGTTGACAAGACACTCTCCATCATATTTGAAAAGTCATGGCAGTCAGGTGAAGATACCGGTAATTGGAACAGGGGAAACATTGCGCACATTTTTTAAAAAGGAGGACACTGGGAACTACTGACCTGTCAGCATCACCTCTGTGCCTGGGAAGATCATGGAACGGATCCTCCTAGAAGCTATACTTGTTTTGATAGTTTACTCTTTGTAAAGAACATCATCAGTAGGTTTTTCTTATTTATTTTATCTTTTGTTAAAAAGAATAGGCTTGTTTATAGCATTTGACTTAGTACAGAAAAGTACTATAGTAAAAAAGACCCATTTAAAGCATAGTAATGCCTGGCTGATATATTTCCTGAAGTTGTCTGTGACAATTAAGGGTTGAATGAGGACATTTCCACTGGATTTCTGAAGTGCACAATAATAGGTCTTGCAATATTTTTATCAGTGGCATAGAAGCAAATACAAAATCATCGCTGCCAGAATATGCAGATAGTACAAGACTGACAGAGTGGAAAACAATGAACCATACAGGGCAGTCATACAGAATGATCTGGGTCACTGCTTAAGCTGAGTTCACTGAAACAAAACACAGTTTCAAGCTGCCAAACACAAGTCTATCCAGAAGCCAGGAACACAGGTCATGCTTCCTGCACAGGGAACTGCATCCTAGCTGGCTAGGGCTAAGAAAAAAATGTTGGGGTCATCGTATACAAATGATGGAATGAAATACTAGTACCACAGTGTAGTTTATGGATGTAGAATGTTGATTTTGTTGCTTTGGTCTAGGAGCCTTAGATAAACACTTCGATACCTCATACTGCTGGTTACTAGATGTTTTGTCTATAAGATTCACAGAAGATCTCATAAGATGATGTGACTACAGTAAAGGAAAAAGTCTTCTGAGGAGGACTGGAATGTACAGAACTGTTTAATTTATCAGTGAGAAAACTAGAAGATGCCACCTTCATTTATGAATCTCTTGGGAGAAAATGCTAAATTCTCACAGCCTCTTTATTATTCCAAAGCATGACAAGAATTGATTTCTGAATTCTGAAGCTGAACAAAGTAAAAAATTGGACAGCTCATTACTGTCACAGATGTTGGCAGAGAAGATTTAGCCATAATTAGTTATTGGGGTTCACTAAAGGGTAACAGTATGAGTGCAATTGTTTAATGTTGTCGTGGTTTGGGCCTGGTTGGCCAATAACAAGACAACAGATGCTCTCCCCCACCTCTCACTCTAAGGAGAGGAAGAAGAAAGATAGAGAGAATTGTGAGCTGAGAAAATACTAAACTACTTTAAGGAAATATTAATAATAAAATAAAAAAAAATGAAATGGATACAATACATACAAAACTGTATCAAGCTCCCAGGGACATGTCACTGGCAAGCACTGTGAGAGCTCCAGACTGGACTCAATGGCAAATGGGAACTGGAACACACTAACCAGGATCAAAAGGCAGATGAGCTGGCAGGGTCCTCCTCTGACATCGGTCATTGAAGAAGCAGTCAATTGAAAAAAAGCACTTGGAGAGGTGCTAACCTGATCCTTTTGATCCCTCCGGCTTTATACTGAGCATGGCAAATGGGATGGAATACCCTATTTAGGAATACCCTATTTAGGAATACCTAAACTGACCTTCAGTTTGGGTCACCTGACCTGTCCACAGGTGTAACCCTTCCACAGGGTAAACAGCCAAGTCAGCTGACCCTGGTTGCCACAGCAACAAGTGTAAGTAAGAGCCTCTCTCACTGAACAGAAAGTTGGCTCTGCTCCACCCCAAACCAGGACAAACATAGGTAAGGTCAGAACAAATGTTGCAATGATCACATCTGATCTAAAAGAATGTATGTGACCCCATAATTTAAATTACTGTTAATCTGATAGAGTATACATATTAATATTTTCAAACTTCTTTAGAAATTCTCTTGAAATCAATAAGAAAAACAAAATAGCATTTGAAATGGGCAAAAGCTAAAAAGTAGAGATGAAGGGTGAATAAATATAATGCTATAAAGGATTCTGAGTTTACAGGATTTGTTAGGGATTTTTTTTTTTTAAATTAAATGAAAAATTTCTAAGTAAATTTCTCAGGGAAAAAAAATTCAAATCAAGAAACATATTTTGTATCTTAGCAGCTTGTTTTTTATTGTACAAATTACAAATTAGTTTAAAGAAGAGCAAGAATTCAGACAAGTCGATTAAGAGAGTGTTGAAATGGTATATTCTGATACCTTTGGAAAAAATTCTTGTAAAATTAACACATCTCCAAAGAATTTGAATTTCTAATAAAAATATTTTTATTTTCCTTTATCACAATTTTACTGCTTATAAGAAGTTAATTAAAAAATCCAAGTCCATCAATTTTGCAGCTATAGATCATTACTGACCTGTGCTAGTTACAATTCACTATGAATAATTATTGCAGACTAAATTTTTAATTCTTATTCACACATGAACATGTGGTGACATCTAACTTTTGGAAGAGCAGTGGATAATAATTTAAAAGCGAATAGTAACACAACACATGATATGTTGAACATTGGCTGTTGTACTGCAGGAGCATTCCAGCTGAGTACTGTGGAACATGTAAATGTATCTTCATGGAATCTCCAAGGAGGCAAATATGAATTTATTACACATTCTCTTTTCATAGAAAAATTGACTTCATAGTTAAAATTGGTACATGCAAAGCTGTTCAGGCCTGTATTGCTGGACCGATATACAAGAAAGAATGGGGAAAGACTGGATGTTTATTTTAAAAAGGTGTAAAATCTTGATAGCAATTTTAAGCCTGCTAGGACTTGCAGATACAAAAGCAAAAGATGATCCTATTTAAAGGATATTCTTATCCATCATCAGTATAAGGTCCAGATTAACTTCAAAACACTGAGATTTAATTGCTTGAAAATTGATTTATTCAGTATTATCTGTCTCTGCACTATAATGAAACACTTGTGATAAAATGGAAAAAATATGTGAATTAAAACAGAACAGGGCCGTAAAGTAAGAAATGTTAAGATTTGTATTTTCATTCTAGTTATTAGCATCATTTATTTTGAACTGTCTTGTCAGAAACTCACTTAGTTATGCCATTAGCTGGACGAGTATTTAAATCTTCAGGTTCAATTTAAAATAAAGTGTGTCTGCTTACCAGAAGCTATGTGAAATAAACTGAGGCTCATTATTTGCTTTTGAAATCAAACATTCTGCAAGATAACTGCAAAGTAAAGTATAGCACAAGGGCTTGTTAAGTGCACTTGGCTTACCAATCAGTTCAAACATTAGCTTTGATATCAAGATTCTTTTGAACTACCACTTACAATTTGTTCACAGAGGAAAGAAAGTAGTTTTAAGAAAATGAATGTAAATAAATGTGAATTAGTTCTTTCATAAAAGCCTCATCTGGGGAAACGTCATCACATTTTGTCTTCTTAAGTATCTTTAACATGAGTACAATTTTTGCAAATACAGTCTTTGGAAGTGTACACGTTTTTACAAGATATCACATCATCTTCACGGGTAAATGAGATTCCATAGCTCTAATGGTATAAAATGTAGTGATCAGAAAAGGGTGAAGGGAAAGTTAGTCAAATCTTCAGGGTGTTATGACTATTACAAAAGTGAAAATTCACTGCATGCTTTAATTGAAATCACATTGAAATTCTACTGCTCTACTGTTTTACATTATGTCACACTTTCTGTCTCTTTTGCTGCTGAAGCCCTCAGCCTGTGTTTTACACGTGCTTTTGCAAGCATTATGCAAGATGTGATGGCAAAATATAGTTCAGATTAATCTTGAGCCTGGAAATTTCAGGAGACAGGGATAAACTGCTGACTCCGTAAGTGCCCAGCCCAGTCAGTTTTCTTGTATCATTAGTGCCCAGTCAGTTCTCTTGTGTCATGAGGTTCAACTGTGTGTCCTTAATGATAAAAGTGATATTCTTCACTTTATGACCATGTACTGCTGAGGAATGAAAAATAGGTAGCAAGAAATAAGTAAAATGTTCCTTCCTGTTCATCAGGATCCCAGCGTCATCATTTTTACTCATTCATTGTGCATGGGCCTGGAATGATAGATGTTGTTGTGACCAACACCTTCACCATAATGATGTCTTTTTTTCAGGTATGCTCATGTCCATAATGACAAAATATTCATTAACCACCAAACTTGTCCTGAGGCTAGATCCGACACCAAATAGGAAATCTTTTAGTTGCCATTGCGATGTTGTAATCGCTTCTTCCTATGCCTGTCCATTGCTGCCTAGCAATGTCTAGACTACAATTGTGAAAATTGTCCATTTTGTAGTACTTGTCCTGTGAATGTCTCAGTGCTCCCTGGCAATTTTCTGTGGATAACAAGAAGTTTGCTGCTTCTGTCTTCACAGTATAATGGCATTTAGCATACCATGATTCACTGGCAGAAATGAGCAGAGAAGGAGACACAGGGTACCTGGAATAGCTGTTCATTCCATACCAAACACATGACAAGAATTCTGAGACACAGAACTAGAAAAATACTGATGAATATGTTTCTCCAACTTTGTTTTGTAATTCCCATATTTGACATACAAAATGTTTCTCTTAATGGCTGATTTAAAAAAACAAAACAAAACAAAAACATTTGGCCATGGATAAGAGTTGCTTGCATTTTAACCTTAGAGCTCCTCTGCAAATAATTATCTGTGTTGTCTTTATTGGAGAATCTCTGAAAGTGTGTTTATAAAACTAGAATGAGTAGGCAGAGAACTGCATTCACTCATTGGAGACATGAGTTCAATGTCCAGCTGTGTCAGTGAGCTGACACAAGAGCTGAGCTCTTGAAAGATCACTTTTCCTTTCTGAAATACAATTATTTTCATGTATATTTGGAGATCTACCAGTATAAATGATGATGCATGAGCTAGATACTCATTGCATGCATAGCCAGAAGGAGAACTAACTGAGGAGAAATGTCAGTCCTCTTTATATTTGAGCAAGCCTCTACTTCAGCAGTGAAGTCAACCCTAATGTAAGAATCTTCCATTTTCTACTTTTTTTCCCGTGATTTCGTAATTTTGGTAGCTGTTTTGTAACCTTTAAACCTCTCCTGCTGTAGAAAACTATTTGAATTAAAAAATAGCCTGAATCACAGTGGAATTAGGCCAAGCACATTTTTAAAAAGAATGTTGCTAGGAATGAGGTTGGCTCTAAAGCATCCCAAAACTACAGCTAATCCCATTTTAAAATAAACTGTTAATGTCTCAGATGCTCTTTGAAGCTTCATGATGTTTAACCAAAGTATTAAAATAGCTCATCAGTGTTAAAGAAGTTTCTTCCCTCAAGAAACTATTCTGATTTGTAACTGCACTCCCCTAGGTTGAGCTATCTGCCTTCCTCATTAATCTCTCTATGCTAACACAGTAACACATGGTGCAAATACTATGTCTAGGAAGTTCATCTTATGAATACTAACATCTTAAATCTGCATCTCCTCTGTCCTTCTCATTATGTTGTTGGTTGTACCTGAACAAAGATACGCAAGGCTGATATAAATCACGACAAATATACAATTATTTTGAAGACACAGCTGTGAATGTTTCTGTGAGCTGTAAACTATAGTCTGCAGATTCTAGAATCAACCTTATAGTATTAATTTATATTAAACTTTCTATGGTTGATGGAACTTTTGAAAGACCTTGTTCTACTGTACTTCAGACTCATTTCTGACTGAATAGCAGCAGCAGTTCCATTTATAGGACATAGTACCTTATCTCAGCAAGACACCTCAAGGTGCTTTACAAGAGATGTACAATAATTAATAACACAGCTTGCAGTGCCAAGCTAATGATGGAAAGCAAAGGGAAAAACAAGTCAGTTTTCAGTTTTGATTTAAAGCACTCTGACATTCATGGCATATCTTGGCAGTGTTAAAACAAGGCTTTTAAATACCTGAAGCAGTAGCATCCTAATACAGCATGTAGTGAGATACTAGCGGAACAAGTACAGCACCTTGATATGACCTATTAGTGAAATGTATGAGGTCTGGAAGATAATAATGTGTCGTGTCTTGTGGTTTGTTTTTTTTTTTTTCCTTTGAGCCTGTGTGATTCTAAGAAGGGCCATTGAGTCTAGATTGCATGGAAATTAATAAGACACACTTTTATCACATATTTTAAGACAGAAGTGGAGTTATATGCTACAGGTCTCCAGTCAAAATCTTACAAACATTTTTTTTTAGTTTTGTACAAGCATGAAGGATGTGTTTATCTGTGCATAACCCCGCTAAGTGAGGAAGAGGGATTCTAAAATAACTCTAAAGAATCACATCTACCTTGAACATTGTATATTCTGTTCTTCTTAACATATGGAATATTTGGGAATACTTCATGGACAATTATCTCTTCTTTTGCACAAACAGAAAATGTTTCTGATGCAAATCATTGATAAGTATTCATACAATCTAACTGTAGACATTTACCTAAGGTATCTCTAACAGAGAGCCTAGATGAGTAACTGCCCAGAGATATCTGGCTCTTCCTTTGAATACATTTACTGTATATAAATACATCAGATTTATGAGGTACATAAATTTATGACAATTGATATGATGGCACAGGTGAAAGATCTGTATACCACATCTAATCTCATGCCCTCTCCCTAACAGTGGTTAATAACAAATATTCAGATAAATAGTATAAAAAACAGTCTATATCTGATGCACCATCTCATCTTCTGAAGGTGATTCCTAAATGAAGTGAACATGTAGATCATAGCATTTAATAGCAATTTATAGATGTATAAAGAATAATTAAAAAACATCACCATCTTATACATTTTAAACCAATTCATGCTTTTTGCATTCACATCTTTTGGTGATGTGTTAACTAATTTAATTACAATTGGGGTGGAAAAAAATACTATTTTGATTTGCTTTCATTTTGTCAAATTAAGCATAATGCAATCTTTCTAAGCCATGAGAAGCTGTGAATTACTTACTATTCCTTATTTATTCATAAATACATCGTTCATAATGTTATTATCTACCTAACTTATGTCCCCACATCCACCACTTCTTCTAGCTGCTTATTTAATACCTTGTCAAGTGGCAGGCATCTGATACATTACTTTATTCTTCTTTCTCCCCTCTGTAACTTTTTTTAGTTCTAGAATATCTTCTTTGAATTGAGTGAGAAGACCAGAATATATTTGATTTTCAAGATGCAAGTCCAGCAATGAACTTTGCATAGGCAAACCTATGTCTTTTTTGCTCTTTATAATAATTTATAATACTGAGGTGGATTGATCCCAGCTGGCTGCAAAGCCCCCACCCAGTCACTCGCTCACTCCCCCTCAGAGCTATGGAGGAGAGAATCGAAAGGCCAAAAGTGAGAAAAAACTCAGCGGTTGAGATAAAGACAGTTTAACATGTGAAGCAAAGCTGTAAGCCAAGCAAAATGAGGAATTTATTCCCTACTTTCCATTGTCAGGCAGATGTCCAGCCACTTCCTGGGAAGCAGGTTCTCAGCACCTGTAATGGTCGCTTGGGAAGACAAATAATGTAAACACAAACTGTCCCCTTCCTCCTCCTTTCCTTGAGCTTTTATTGCTGAACACAACGTCACATGGTATGGAATATCCTTTCGGTCAGTCAGCATCTGCTGTCCCGGCTTTGTCCCTTCCCAACTTCTTGCGCACCCCTAGCCTATTTGCTGGGGTGGCAGAGTGGGAAAAAGTTTTTATTACAGAAACAAAACCCAAAAAACCCTCACTGCTGTGCAAGCACTGTTCATCCACAGCCAAAACATCAGTGCTTTATCAACACTGTTGTAATCACAAATCCAAAACACAGCAGCATATGGGCTGCTATGAAGAAAATTAACTCCATTCCAACCAGACACAGTACAAACATTCTTCTTTTATGGCCTCTCTTCTACTGTTTTAAGAAGACTATGTAGCGTGACTATAAGACCCTTTTCCTGAACTGTAATAATTGATTAAGAACATATCACTGTGCATATATGATTGTGGTTGCTTCTCCTCTTCAGTTCTGCTTTGCATATAAAATATTGAATTGCACTTATCACTCAGTCTTTTAAACATCTGAGGTTCTTCTGAAGATCTGTAGTAACATTTTAGTTTTCATTAATTGTATCAGAAAATCTTGTTGCCTCAGGTTTTACTCCCTTTTCCATGTACGTTATAAACATGTTAACAAGTCTGCACTAGCTTTGGAGAACTTCACTGTACCTTATCTCCACTATAAGAAGTGTCCATTTGTTCCTCCTTTATTTCTACCTTTTATATATTTTTACTTATTGAAAGACTTTCTCTCTTATTCTGTGACTGTTAATTTAATTAACTTAGTAGCAAGACAACTTGTTTTGTTTTGTTTTTCTTAATAGATGTGCATATTCTATGGCTGTACCTGTACTGACATATTTGCTCTAGCATATCTGTGATCTTCTTCCAGTGGTGTTCTAGGTCATTTTGAACTCCACCACAGCTTTTAGACAACCTGATCACTGAGAGTTCATCTCTGTAGGCAGCAGCAGGGGAGGAGAGCACAAAGAGATCCTTGGTACTGTGATCTTTCTTGAGTACTAAGTGCAGTTAGTGCAGTACTAAGTGCAGTCCTCAGACCAGGACAGACCATGCTGTCTGGACATGATCCTGAAAATCCTACTGTAGCTGACCCTGACTGAGCAGGGGAGTTGTACAAGTTGACTTCCAGAGGTCCCTTCCAACCTCAGCCATTATGTGATTCTGTGATACTGTGCATGATGTCCTAGGAAACTGGAAGTCTACCTAGATGAAATAATACAGGCACACTGACTGGATCGTGTTTCTTCCTTTGCTTGCTAACTTCTTTAAAGGTGTGTGAGATGCAAATTACTTCAAAAAATGTTATTCTTCTCCAAATAGACTATACCTGCAAACAAAACCACTAATTCTATTTCTGCTATGGCTTCAAACATTGTATCTGGTATTCAATTTAAAGTTTTATCTTACTGCTCTGCGTTCTGATGCTTATGTTCTGTATTTTATTTTTATTCTATTCTCTGCTGTATTTCTTCTGTCCTACAGTTCCTCAGGTTATCCAGGGCCCTTTTAAAAAAAAGTGGTATTTTGTTTATTTCCTTTGATTTTTCTATGGAGGAATGCTAAGGGTGATACACACCACTTCTAATGATTCAGTAATTTTAAGTCTGATTTCTTTTAGAACTATTGTGTGAACAATCTCTGGTCCAGAAAATGTGTCTATTTTATCAATTTTGTTTTAAAACCACCTCTATTGACATGTGATAAAGGTTCTGAGACTCACCTTTCATAAAGATGATGTTTCAGCTTTAAAGGACATGATTTCTCTATCTTTCTGTCCTGGTTCCGGCGGAGATAG
>VYZM01008462.1:538724-550139 GCA_013398915.1 Dromas ardeola | reverse complement strand
CCCCCAAGTCCTTCTCGGCACAGCTACTCTCGATCCCTTCATCCCCCAGCCTGTACTGATACTGGGGGTTGCCCAACCCAGATGCAGGGCCCTGCGCTTGGCCTTGTTGAACTTCATGAAGTTCACCAGGGCCCACTTCTCAAGCTTGTCCAAGCCCCTCGGGATGGCATCCTGTCCCTCAGGCATGTCAACCACACCACTCAGCTTGATGTTGTCTGCAAACTTGCTGAGGGTGCACTTGATCCCACTGTCTGTCCTTGATGAAGATATTAAACGGTACCAGTCCCAATACAGACCCCTGAAGGACACCACTCGTCACTGATCTCCATCTGGACATTGAGCCATTGACCACTACCCTCTGGATATGACCATCAAACTAATTCCTCATCCACTAAACAGTCCATCCATCAAATACATATCTCTCCAGTTTAGAGAGAAGGATGTTGCGGGGGATCGTATCAAAGGCTTTATGGAAGTCCAGATAGCTAGCTCTTCCCTTGTCCACTGATGTAGTCACTCCATCATAGAAGGCCACTAGGCTGGTCAGACAGGACTTGCCATTGGTGAAGCCATGCGGACCGTCTCAAATAGGTGGTACTGGAGAATAACAGATATGTGAAAACAGGATTTTGCTCGTCACTTTTTGAAGAAGCAGTGGAGTGCAGAGATGCTGTACAACAAGATTAATTTTTTAAAACAGATAAAGAGGAGCATTTAATATTTGCAGATAAGCATAGAATTGAACAGCAAGATTAGGTGCTGTTGAGGCAAGAAAAGTTTTATAACAAAGTAACACAAAACCTAAGTTTGTGGAGGAAGTCAATGTTTTCTAATGACGTGCCAGATTCAAAGCACCAGGGAGAGGAAAACTCAAACAGGAGCCAAGAATTCACCGACGTTGCTATCATAATTATAAAGTTGTTCTGTTACCCACTACGGAGCAAACATTAGACATACCTGTGTGACTAGATTAGCCTTGCCAAATTAGAGTATAAACAAACATGAACAAAATAGTGTGACAGATGTGGTATTTTGGCAGTTGCATGTTACAGTCTTAGTCAGAACTTCTCCCCAGTGGTCTTGACCTTGCTTCAGGTAGCAGTAGAGATTTTTCTTCTATTCTAGTGGCCGTGAGTTTTTGATATTTATAATAGCTTTTATTCCAACAAGAGTTAAATTATTTCTCACTCAGTGACAAGTTAACTTTATCTTGGCCACATTAGGCAGAGCTCTGCACCTGGGCACAATACTGCTGCTGGTATGCGGTTATCCTATCTAATATTAATACCTTGGCTATGTCTAACTCTGATAGGAATTGCATTTCTTCTTTTTAATTTAAAACAAGTATTGTAGTACTTCAGCTAGGAATATGCATTAACGTTCCTCTCCTCTGTGAAGTAATATTGGTAAAGGACCCAGATAAAAAGTTCAAATATGACAATTTCTCTTTTGAGGTCTGGAACTCCAGTTTAGCTCCTGTTTGTGTTGGCTGAGATGATGTTTGGGCTTTTTGGTCTCAAACCGAGATAGTAGTGGGTACAGTTTCATGGGAAAAAACTTCCTTTGATCTGAAAAAGAGTAAAGATTACTAGTAAATTTATGTAACAGCTCGTGCTGTGTGTCACTGCAGGACATAGGAATTGTCACTGTTCCTGCTTTCAGAGTTGTCTGTATTTCAATATCTTGGTCAAAATTGCTTTTGTCATACCAATGTATGAGAACTGGTGCCAGGTTAGGATAATAATCATACACTTAAACTACTGCAGTATGCCACAATGAGGACACAAATAATGTATCTGAATACATTTCATATGAGCATTGGATTGTTGACTCTTACGGTGACTTAAAATGAAGGGACAAAGATTGTCATAAAGTCTGCTGGTACCATAGAGATTCCTTACATAAAATCTGCAAATGTTTGATCGACAAAGCTTTAAGCAAAAGTTACTAAAAGCAATCGTTATTTTTTTTGTGTTACTCTGACACCACGTAAACTGATAGTGGTTGACCCTTAGATGCTGTACCAGATTGCTGCTGTTATTCCTAATTTGACGTACACCGCCACAAAAATTGTGGGACTTTTTCCTTTCTTTAATGGTTCCTGTGAAACCAGTTTGACAAATACTTTGTCATCAATCTGAATTTTGAAGTTCATGTACAAAAAGTCCTGGCAGTGCATGATTTCACATTTTTTTTGTGTCACAATTTAACAGCACAAGTCTGCTTAGGACACCTTTAGTAAAAATGCCAAGAAAATAGAAACGTATCATTCCATACTTCAGTTCTTCTGGAAATCCCTTGATCTTCTCTGTGGGCTTACATATACCATGAAACTGTTTGTTATAGAATGTTTTTTTTCATAAGCTAAGTTTGAAATTCTGAAGTTTCTTAGAAGCATAACAACAGGCTTTGATGTTGGTGACTTAGGATTACTTGACCCATTTTACTGAATCTGTTTCAAAATTTCTTCAAGATCAGGCTGTCATAAATCAATGAATATTGATTTTTATTCTTTACAGTTATGTCAAGCCATACTGAGATATACCCACATACTGATTTATTTTTTTAATTGAAAAAACCCCACATATCTGGAAATCTAAATCCATTCTGTCTATTCAGAGGGTGAAAATAGTAATGGAGCAGCCCAGGTCTTGATGCAATTAAACATTACTGGCTTTTTTCTCTGACCCGATCCAAGGACTTGAATGCAGAATCCAGGGAGCTTTCAGGTAGGTCACAGTATTGTCATTGTCACTATGTCAAGAAACATGTGTATTACAAGAAGAAAGAGAGATGTAAAATCACAGTTCCTTTAACCTGAAGTAACATGAAGCAAGCTGACTTGGATACAGGTCCTTCTAAGTTTTTTGCATGCATGGACAATTTTGAAATAAGCTGGCATTCCTGATGGAGCAGTGTAATTTTTTTTGTGTTGCTATTGTTATGTATTTCCCTTGACTGGGAAAAATATATTTTCTTGTAATTTATGAATAGATATGAAAAGATGGTTAGACTATCTTTTCTTCTGAGGGACTCTTTTAATTTTCCCCTGAAAAAATTTATGTTCTTTCCTTTCTCATAATTGGCAAAATTACAATTAATGTTCATTAACGTTCTTAAATCACCAGAAAGAAGGTAAATATTTGTCCATAGCCCAGTTTTCCAGCAACTATGTCAAGATGCAGCAGTTAAAATAAACTTCTTAAAAATTGTAAAATGTGCTGTAACTAGTTTCTAACAAGTTTCTACTTGCTGAATAATCAGCTAACAGTGTTCAGAACAATTGTCTTACCAAAGGAAAGTAAATGTCTAAGTGTAACTGATAATGTGATGAATGACAACTGTCAAACTCTTTTTGAGGAAGGACTCGTCTTCTGTCATAGTTGACTGAGCTTTAACAGAGCCCAAGGGGAAGAGTCCGTTGAATTCTCTCTGCATCCACTGAAGATTTCTCGAAACAGTCTGGAAACTCAACTTCATACACTAAACCAAATAACTCTGGATGAAACCCAAAATCAGCAATAAAACACTAAGTATATGATGTTGAAGAACAATGCCACCAGAGGTAGATGTTTCACATAAAAATGCTAAAATTCAAAACAGTGACTGATATTGTTGGAGTTCAGCGACTCCTCCAAATTTTTCTCATTTTCTTTAATTTGATCATTTCATCCATAACTTGGATTCCATTACCACCTGGTTTCTTATTTTTCTACTCCGTTGTTTTTTTATTATTATTTATTTTTTTTAGGGTTTTAGTGATTTGGGAACTCTCCTATAGCCTAACGGAGAACTACAATAAGAATGAGAAGAGAATATCCCTTTAGGGGATAACTCTGCCTCAAAGGATTTTTAGGTTAACCTGCAAGTTTTCCTCTAGTAAATGTGTTAAAACCCTGTCACGGTACTGTGCAGTGTGTTTCTGATTAAACAATGTTGACACCTCATTTATGTTGGCTATATTTGCCATTAGCTCTGTTATAAAATATACTTTGTTGAGTAATTTTTTGCTTTTGATTATTGTAATGGCAGTGCTCCAGATACTTTTTGGAACTCTTTAGATGTTGCATCTCTCTGTATAGCTTATATTTTTCTCCTGAGAACTGGACAATTCATACAATGTGTAGAGGGTTTTGTTTGGTTTTAGTTTTGTTTGTTTAGACTATTAAAAAGGGACTTTCTTCCTTTTGGAGTTATTTTTCCTATTTTAGGATGTCCAATCACAAAGAGTTCAAGGACAATTTGCAATGGAACAGATTACTTGTTGGCTTCTAAATTTCACCTTGAATGGAGTAAAATAGTCTGGACAGAGTTCTGGGCAAAAAAGATGTTAAAAGATAGGTTGTAAAGTTGGATTGGTTATTGTTAGGATGAAAACTTTCTTCTGCTTTCCAACTTGCACTGGAACAGAAAGGAAAAAAAGGTATATACAGTGCCTTCAGGTGCTGAGGCCAGATGACTCATCATGGATTTAGTAGTATATTAGGACAGTGATGATCTGTGAAGGGCTTAAATTAAGAAGACATTCTAATTCCTGAATGGGAAGCAAAGTTGAAAGTTTTTTGAGAAAATGTGTGTAATTAGAAAACTCAAGAAGTTTTTAAAGCATTCAGGTCCAATCTGATTGTGGAAGTGCAAAGGTTATTGACATGCAAAAGTATAGCTCTAGCAAAAGGAAAAATCCCAAAAGACTGTGGAGAAGAATAGGAGGAGGGAAAAAAAAAAAAAAAAAGAAAAAAATATATAGATGGCTATGCCCGTAACAGAATGGAAGCCAGATCATGATATCCTGAAACTCTGTCTCTGTGTTTATGTGTATGCATCATCATACTCACACTTACCTATATCAGGATGCATAAAATGTAATAGTGTGTGTGTATATATGTGTGTGTTTATATACATGCTTGAGATCGTAGAATCATAGAATTGTCCAGATTGAAAGGGACCTTTCAGATCGACTCCAACCATCAACCTAACTCTGACAAAAACCATCACTAAACTATATTTCTAAGCACTATGTCTACTCGTATTTTAAATACCTCCAGGGATGAGGATTGCACCACTTCCCTGGGCAGCCTATTCCGATGCTTGATAACCCTTTCAGTGTAAAAACTTTTCTTAATACCTAATCTAAACCTCCCCTGGTGCAACTTGAGGCCATTTCCTCTTGTCCTATCGCCTGTTACTTGGGAGAAGAGGTGGACCCCCCACCTCTCTACAACCTCTTTTCAGGTAGTTGTGGACAGTGATAAGGTCTCCCCTCAGCCTCCTGTTCTCCAGGCTAAAAAAATCTTATTTCCCTCAGCTGCTCCTCATAAAACTTCTCCATACCCAACTTCATTGCCCTTCTCTGGACCTGCTCCAGCACCTCAATGTCTTTCTTGGAGTGAGGGGCCCCAAACTGGACACAGTACTGGAGGTGTGGCCTCAGCAGTGCCGAGTACAGGGGCACGATCACTTCCCTAGCCTTGCTGGCCGCACTGCTCCTGATACAGGCCAAGGTGCTGTTGGCCATCTATGCACACTGCTGGCTTGTATTCAGCCAGCTGTTGATCAACACCCCCGGGTCCTTTTCCCCCAGGCAGCTCTCCAGCCACTCTTCCCCAAGCCTGTAGCACTGCATGGAGGAGTTGTGACCCGAGTGCAGGACCCGGCACTTGGCCTTGTTGAACCTCATACCATTGGCCGCAGCCCAATGATCCAGCCTGTCCAGATCCCTCTGCAAAGCCTTTCTACCTTCAAGCAGGTTGACATTCTCACCAATTTTTTTAAAATTGTAGAAAGAATAAAATTAAGATAAAGATGTGTGTGTGTATAAATAGAAATAATTAAGCTTTTATGAATTAAACATCAGTTAAGGCTTACTAATACCGAAAAAAAATCTTAAATGACCATAAATTAGTCTTGTGTAATTGGTCATATTTTTACAATTAATTAGCAAGTGCAACACAATAAAACTTTTTTTCTTTTTTGTTATAAATAGTGAGGAATGTCTCTTCTCAAAATCCATTTTTTCCATCAGAATTAACGCTGAAATTTGCTGTGGGTTTAATCCAACAAAATGGGTCAAATAGGTACTGTGTTAAGTGCTACGTCCCTGTAATGCTTAACTTAGTTTTAGACCTCCTTTGAGGTTTTAACTTTGTTTTAGACCTCAAATTCAAATGAAAAACAGAATTCAAATACCGTCAAAAGTAAACCTAAAACCCAGTAACTTCAAAATGTTTTTCTACAAGGATTGCTGGAATTCTGGATGTTTGGCAAAGATGTATGACTGCACAGTTAAGCTTTATCTCACTTTCTTTATGTTGTCTTGTAAATTCTGTTTGAAGACACTTTATTTTTAAACACTATCAGCAAATATTATGGCCTGCTTGTGCCTTCTGTGTGATAATTCTATAGCAAACTTTTAGATTGATATCGATTAGATTGTTCTATAAATTTGTGGAAAGAATAAGATAAAAATCTATGGCAAATAATTTTCAGTGTATTCCTCAGAGGTCAGTATTTTGTCCTAGAAGCTGGTTTGGGAAACTCCATTAAAACATTTTATCTCCCATAGATCTAAGAATAATGATTGAAAGAATGTCTGTACTTATTATTTGTATTCCTCTGAAAGTCTTCATACTCTACAGCTGCAGACTTGAAGTCCTTGGGAAGTATAATCTGTTTATGTGTCCTTACGAGAGAAGATTATCGAAAGAACTTGATAATACTGTTTAAAAAGCAAATTTACTTAAGAAAGCTAAAATGCCTATAGTAACTACTAACCAGTTGCTGGTATAACTAATTCCACCATAATAATAATAATAATCATTTTGTATTATGTTAAAATGTCTTCCTGCCAATTATCCGGAGTCATTTCAGACATAATCAGATAGTTGAACTGGGACAATGGTGTTATGGTAGTTGTGTTTCTGTTGCTATGCATGTCTTGCATACTGTCTGCTGGAGAGCCCTTGTAGGCGGTTCTTTGGAATAAACAGAAAATGAGATAAATTTGGATTTTATTATTTATTTATTTCAGTTTGAACATTAATGTTGCTTTCACCAGTCACATTAGCTTCCTTTTATCACATACTAATAAAATATGAACATCACTGAATTTCTGGACATTTTACAAAGATGGCTTTATTTTCACACTCCTATCATCTTGACTAGCAGCTTAGAAAATTGGAAGTGTGTTCGGTAATACAGCCAAGAAAGGTTTGCAAACAAAGTTTTGTATAAGTTCCTGTAGCCTGTTAGCCTGCCATGATTAAGTTATATCAGTTTCTGTAGCTAATACCATTCACGAATGTGATGTGTATTGTGGGTATTTCAATACCCACAAGCCCTTGTCTCTATTCTCTGGTCATCAGTAGGAAGGCTTAAGCAAAAGTCCTGAGCAAGTATTAAACTAATGTCTCTGGATCCATAACAAGATACTTAAATCTTTTTGAGGCCAGGGTTAGTAAAAGGCAATATCCTACCAAAATCCTGTAGCTTCATTTTTGCTTGAATCCCCTTTCTCCTCAGGTCACAGACACACGTAGCTTGCTCCTACCATACTGGGGTTCTTGCTCCATTTCTGTTTATTGTGTAGCCATTCTGCAAGTGCCCTGGTGGGTAGCATACTCTCTGCACCCTTCAGACCTCCCTGTCCCAGGCTGAGTCTGGACTGGAGCCTGCTACATGTGGTAGCCTTGCAAGAACTGTTCTAGCAGAACAAAGCATGGTTGTTAATGTAACACCAGGCTCACGTTGGAGTTGCAAATTATTCTTGTTTGTAACTCACCCAAAGAGTGAGTTTAGGACAAATGATGGAGGGAAAGTATGGGAGAACCAGAGGAAGAGGTGACATTGATGTGTTCAAGCTACATTACTCTTACTCACAATTAAACAGCCTTTAATTAATTTGACCACAGTGTCAAGGCCATGCTTCGGAGTCTTTTGTGTTACTGAAAGTAACTTCCTTTGAAAAGGAAGACTGAGAGGAAAGAGAGAGACATACTTGTGCCAGTTGGGTAGCCTTTTGAACAGCTGTTGAGATGAGGAGAACTCCTGGACAGCTAAAGTGGGCCCACCAGCTCTGGGCTGCTGTTGGGTAGAAGCACCCTGTGGGCTGAGCTGCCGGGTATCCTGGACCCAGTGCCTCAGGAAATGTGCATCCTGACCTGCTTGGGATGACTGATGTAAGCGGCCCTTGAGCCTACTTGCATTTTAGCTCATTCCCATTGCACAGTGAAATGGAAGCACTGTTGTTTCTGGCTCTCATTGAGCTCCCTATCCACCGAGTTCTTTGTGGTACGAAGTATGTGTTATGTAAAGTTCTTGGGTTTATGATGTGGTGTGTAGGATTAATAAGGCTGGACATTCCTAACCTAGGGCATTTTTGGGTATTTGAAGGTTTCTCTTTACTAAATCATACTTTTTCAATAAAAAAAAGTTATCAGATCAGAAGCTTGGTTTCTTCTTTGTTTATTGATCCAGAAATAGACTGCAAAGACATAACTTTGTTATTAATTTTAGATTTCCTTTATATAACCAGTGCTATAAATGCAATTTACTTGACCTGTCTCATATTACTGCTGCACATTTTATTCAGTTATGTCCAGACCAAAACAACACTAAAGGACTGTTGTTCATGATTATTTCTAAACCAGCAAAAAGAAACAATTGTTTGACATTTAAAGCCATCAACTTTGACTTCCTCAAGACTGCTTGTTATATACTATAAGGTCCTTTAACTTAGCAGTAGAATTCTGTACTCTGGATTCATTTCTTTAATCCATCTAAACCTGAATGTTATGTTCTTTTTCTGTGCCACGTAATAGCTGGAACTTAGATAAAGGCTTTGAGAAGTCTGGAGTTTTAGTCTGACTAGAAAAAACTTTCTGTGTTTTATTTTTATCTCTTCTAACTAGACAAAAAGGTCTCATATAAGATGTTGTCTTTGGCAGCAATGTGCAGTATTTGAAATAATCAGTGGTGTCATAAAATTATTGTGTAAGCTTATAAACTTCAATTACTTTATACAATTTTTGGTTCTTCAGGAAAGTCTACAAGCTGTTATTAATGTTTAGTTTAACCTGCCATCATGTGCATCAACTCATAATAGCTTCATGATTATGCACTAAGTGTGGCAACCATGGAGCCGTAGTAAGGTTCAGAATAAATTCTTGGTTTTCTGACACTTTGATGCACCATCCAACTATTATATAGTAGCCATGTAAGCTAAGAGTTCTGGCAAACATTCAGAGTTTCAGGAGATATGAAATATTTTAGTCCTGTTCAGTGACAGCTCTGTTGCTTACTGTCAGCTTGTTCATTAGAGTTGGACTATATGAAAGAATATGGATCCCCTAACTTTCAAATATTTATTTCACAATCTTATTAGTAGTTCATGCTCAGGATGTTGTTTACAGCAATTTCTTATTGCTCTTCTAGTGATAGGTTAGCACTTTCACTGTTACTCTAGACAAACCATCAACGGAGATAAAGCTGATTGTTTATTTTTCTTTTTTCTTTTTTTTTTTAATTATTTTTTAAGAAGTGGGATAGATTTTTATAAACATGGGATTGCCAGCAAGGACAGACAGACTTTCTGTGAAATCTTCCTGATTAATTATTTCTGACAGCTCACCTGCCACTTCAATAGGCTTCTGTTTAAGGAAAAACATTTTTTCCCCCTTTGGCTGCCATGAGAGAGGTCAGGAACAGAATAATTGGTGTTTTATGATGCAACATTTGTGAAGGGTTTGTTGTAACAAAGGCAAAAAACATCTGTATCTGCAGAACCACAGTATAAAAAGTCAGTTCTTGTATAAACTCTGATGATCTACCCATAGTTGGTCTATTGCAGGGTCTAGAAAGCAGAAAATAATACCAACAATAAAAATCACTACTCAAAAAGAAAAAAAAATTCTTGGCAGCAAGTTTTCTTAGGCAGCTTGCCAGTATCCTGATTCAGTGTTTATGGGAACATCTTGAAATGACTCCCAAATTAATGACTGTATCTTCCATCACTCCAGTCTGATGTCTGAACATGAGGAGAAATAAACAATAGTTAATGATCTGGAAGCTGCTGGCAGTTACTGTATTAGTTCTGGTTCTTATTTTCACTTACTAACAGCAAACTGTTCTGATCAGATGTTTATCTTTGAAAAACATATGCAATGGAAAATTGCACCTCAGATTGCTATCCATTTCACAGTCTCTTTCACTGGGACAGTTTCACACAGAACAAAATGATTTCATGTTGATTTCATAGCTAGCTGCTTTAAAATAGACAGTGTTTTTCTTTCTTTTTCTTTTAACTTTTTTTTTTTTTCCCCCTGGTGAGAGACCCTAGGCACCTGAACATACTGTACTGTGGGGTTCCCCTGCGAACTCAGCAGGGATACGTGCACAACTGTGCCAAAAAGATTTTTTTTCCTGCCCGATACCATTGGCCAGGCCAAGCTGCTGGGGAGATGCGATTAGTTTTTTATGCAAAGCAGTCAGGTGATAAATTGCTACAAGATTCAAGGTCTCTCATTTTACATTGAGTGTGTATATATGATGTAAAGGGCTTCTGCAACATTAGCTGTAAATGCAAAACTGGCTTTTTATTTTTGTCCCTTCTGTTGATTTGGGAATGAATTTATTGTTTTGTTGAATAGTGTCACAATTTCTTTTTTCTTTTTACAAGTTTTTCAGTTCAGTACAGTATGTAATTGTATGCAGAGGTAAGATCCATGTGATAGATTTCACAGTCATGTGATCAATGTTTTCAAAGTCAATTCTGAATTACCTAATTCTAGCATTGGAACCAAGCCTCTCCAGGTCCCTTAGCAGCTTCATAGGCTCACGTGTTTCTGCATAATGCTTTTTATTTTTGCAAAGGAATATTCTGTAGCAACTGGGGACATAGGACTGGAAGGGCGCCTTCATTTATCAAGCCCAGGCCCCTGGGATTACAGGCACTGCGTTAAATAACTCCTTCCCTCTATTTACAGTGCTGTGTTTTAAGAGTTCCTTCTCCTTTCCTGCCTCCCTAAATGTGAAATTCTTATCCTTCCTCAGAGATCAAGAAAAATCATTCATTCCCTTATACGTAAAGGCTGCAACTTTTTCTAATATCCTTTTGGCCAAGAAGAGAGGGAGAGAGTGTGTGTTTTACATTGTTCTCTCTCTTCAAAGTACCTATTTCTAGTCCTTGAAGAAAGACCTAGGATGATGCAAATCAGCATTGTCATATTCTGCGTAATTCGATTTAAAAGTTTGTCTTGTCTGAATGTATCACGTATCAAATTTAACATTTCTCTTTTACTGAGTAAATGAGTCCTTAATTTCATTTTGACTTATGTTACTAAGAGACTAGAGCCTATGGTTATGTTGTATCGAGAAATGCAATAGTACCTTTTTTTTTTTTTTTTTTTTTTTTTTTGCTTT
>VYZM01008462.1:516682-538699 GCA_013398915.1 Dromas ardeola | reverse complement strand
TTTTTTTTTTTTTTTATGCTGCTATGGTATTTATATCAATATGGTGTCTTAGAGAAGTTCTAGAAATCCTCATTTGGGATGAGTCTTAAAATGCATCATTGCTATGTGTAATTTAGACTTCTCCAGCTAAGACTGATGAAAATCTTTGTTGCATTAGGATATCTTAGCTTCCTATATACTTTTGGGTCCTAAATCTATTTGCTGCCTTACTAATTGCTCTCATTCCAGCCCATCTTAATAACTTCCCTTAATTCTCCTCTAAGAACTGTTACTATTTTTCTACCTACATTATGAGGAGCTACATTTCTGATGATATGCTTCAAGCATTGTTGGGGTGGTTGAAGAAGTTGCTAAGGGATTTAGAAAGTGTGAATTTTTGTTGTATTAATTATTGGGTTTGCTTCTTTGAATACTGTTTCCTGAAATAGGCGTATCAGATGTCATCTTCAGTTTTTTTTATTTCTTAGCTTGAGACCCGTTACAGGGATCTTGCCTGCAAACATTGCTGATGACCTCCCAATCCATTTTCGTTTCAGAGCTGTGGTATGCAGTGTATCTAGTCCCACAAGAAAATACAGACTATTTGCAGGAAGCTTCCAAAGTAACAAAATGATTTTTGTAACGGTGGCTGCTTAATTTTGGGTGAACATGCATTATTAAACTTTACTCAAAATGTAGTTTAGGAAATAAAAATAGAGCTCCACTCGGGACAAAAAATTGACTGTTGTGTGTTGAGTCTAGGTAAAAATTTACCCTGTGTGAATTCATTGAAATATAGCTATTTTCTCAGTTGAACGAACATAAATCTCGACATGAAAGAAATTAGCCCGGACCTACACATAGATGAAAAATGTTCTTTTAAGAAAGGTCTCTTACAACTACTTTAACAAAAGAGGACATTAAGTTTTCAAGAGTCGACAATTATAATTTCAGGTATAAAGGAATGCTCATGAAATTAGGGCAACTTGCCAGGCCAAAAAGACCTTTCCCATTCTACAGTTCTCCTCTGTATTAGACATAGGAGAAAAGGCAAGATGTGGCCAGACCTGCAGCTGAATTTAAACGAGAACTGCTTTTGAGGTTTGGCAGCTTTAAGTTAGCTGCAATCACATCAGTCATATTCAGCACCTCTGCACTTTCTCCTATCTTGTGGTTTAAACCAATAGTGTAGATACTCTGTAGATCGTCACCATAGCAGAAATACTGTATTTTATAGCCATAAATACATCCGAGTCTGCAATTCTTTCATCTAAACTGCTTTTATCAACTTTATCCGTTTATTCTTCAGACTACATTTGGCAATAATCTCAAAGGCAAGTTTGCTGCTTGACTTCTGTTAACCTGCCACAGAAATGAAATAAACATTTCTTACAAAATCACTTTCGAGGCATAGACACGTTCCTTTTACCCTGTATAGGAAAGGTTTATAGTAAAGAGTATTCAAGGCATCAGAGTTTGGTATTCTGCTCTGGAGCTGGTGTGTGTTTACGCTTCCACCTGGTTTTGTACCAGCAGTTATTTTAGTTGATCCAGCTGCAAATTAGTGTAAGTAGTTATTTAGTGATTGGCAGAGGAGAGAAGAAGCAGAAAGAGTGCCTGGATATGATGCTACATTGTATAATAATAGCTCCTGAAACAGGTCTGCCTTAACTTATCTAGCCCTAGTTTCTTGTCTTTGAATAGATCTTTCACCTTTCTTTTAATGGATGATTAGGTGCAGTGCTCAAAGTTAGATATCCACATTTGAAAACATGAGTTGGTGTCCCATATGAAGAAATGATTTCATAATATAGATGCAGTAGAATTGCTGTCATTATGGCCAGACATGATTCATGCTTTATAATTCAAATCAGTGCACTTTTTCCTTAAGTACAATGGAAGTAAACAACAGATTTCTCTAAAATCCAGAGACTTTTTTTTTTTTTTTTTTTTGGAGTAAATGTCACTCTGGATAAGCCTCACATGAAAGTATCTGTAGGCAAAAAATGTGCATTAAGTTTTAAAGTTTAACACGAATTAAAAATCAAAAAGGGCCTATTGAAAGAGAAATTTATTTTCATTTCCTGTTAACTAGAAACCATATTTGGATGTGGGAAGAGTGGACAAATGTAGGCTAATGCCATTCCACCCATTTCATAGTATGGCTCTAGAAATGGCATCTAAATTAGACAAATGCTCATAAATTTTGGAAAAGAAGGGATTGGTGTGTATCATCTACTTGGATCTTCTGCCTAACACAGGTGAAACAAGCTGGCTTACCATATGACACAAGGAGCCTAGACCTTCTGTTTAAGCTGTAACACATCTATAAAATGCTAAACCTTAATTTTAAATGATGGTTGGTGAATCTTCTGCTGGTAATTTTAGATTTTTTTTTTATTTTTTTTTTTTAAATAACCTTGTTTTTGAAATGTGTGCCTCATTGTTGGTTTTGGTTTGACCATTGGCTCTATTAGCCCTTTCTTTGCTGGCTGGAGAGCTGTGGACTATTAGAAATTTCCTCTTTGTAGATGTTAGTCTCATTACTGCTTTTGGGTTTTGGCTTTGTTTATGCTTTACAATTTTGACAGTGCCAGAGTGCCCCCCACCTACTAGGATGCTTTACTGCTCTAAACACTCAGTAGGCATTTACCAGTCACCCCTGCACTCTTTGCTGGTGAGCTTTAAGGAAACCCTCAATACTGTTAATAAGAAGTACCTTGAACTTTTACAATATCTGCTTAAATTTGGCCAGAAATATCCCATTCAATATTAGAACAGCACAAGAAACATTGCAAACATTAAAGAGTATTTCTTTTTTTGCATCAAACAATTTTCCCAGTGTATAATTATGCAATTATTTAAGTAATAAAGTTTTGAGCTGGTACATGCCTGCAACTTCCTTATACTTTTCCTATTAAAACAAAATGCCCTTAAGCATTTCACTTTGTTTTATATTCACTTCATTTCCCAGAATAATTAAAGGTTAGTCATTCTTTATAATGTCATACAGGTAGCAACATAGGCCTGGTTTACAATCACAGAGGCAGAGCCAGGTAGTACTTTCAGTGTACTTTCGCAAGAGTAACAAATTTTCAACAAAGTTCTCAACTCTATGCATTGCATAATACAAGAAATTAAAAATTCAGTATCAGAACATCTGAGGTCACATTCGTTGTTGTATAAAGAAATAGAACTACCCTGATTTCAGTACAAAAATGAGGTTGTACCAGCTAGGCATCTGGGCCTATGCATTTGAGATAACTTTCTATTGTGTAAGCAGTACTGTACCACCTAACATTAAGAAAGGCTGAGACAGATTAACAGGGTCACTGTTCTTTATTTACCCATTTTATGAGACCAGAATTTTAAAACCTTAGTGTTTGTAGGCAATGCATGAGGGCCGGCTGTAGGGTTTTCACCAATGTTTATAAGCCTAATTGCATGAATCTCAGTGCAGGGCTTTGGTTCGTGCGAAATCGCAAAGGCAGCTTGGCAGTTTCGTTTTACTTTTTTCTCTAGATTGGGATAACATTCTTTCAGGGTTCCCTCTTACATCGTACAACTATCTTGAAGCTTATCTAGTACCGATCTGTGTCATTTTGGAAATGTTGCTTTCATCTGAGAACTCATAATATTCAGTCAGTGTGTGCCATTCATAACTAAATAGCCTCTGCTCTTCATTGTTCTTTTAATTAATGATTGCTGATTGGTTTGACTTGCTGCACATTGTTGCCAGGCATGATCAAAGAAAATCCAAGATTAATCTGCTAAACTAGATGTCAGATTAGTAAATTCCTCTGTGCTATTACAAAGATTTTTCTCCCTCAGTAAAGGCCTGTCAGAGGATGATGGCTTGGCTATACCTCTGACAGGTCAGTCCAAAGGTCAGTCCCTGAAAACATGCGCACATTAATGCAATAAAGCGTGATGACTCATTTATATCCAGTTTATAACTCCAAGCACTCTTTTCATGAATGTTAAGTCAGGTAACGCTGAGAAAAAGATAATTTACTTTGATTGCTTTTGAATACAGCTGAAGAGAGAATTTATACCCTATCATGTTGTGCATACATACGGATTTTTCTCAGGTCAGTAGTGGAATCAATCAGTGTAAGCCAGAGAATAGTGTGTTGTGACTGTCTTTTCATCAGCTAGCGTATCTCTGTTGTTGGTGTGTACCCCCTTTAGCCAGAAATTGATTGACAATAAGGACGAGGCTTCAATTTAAAAGTGTAAATCATAAATAGTGGGCTGCAGCCCCAACCATAAACCTTCATAAATTTCACTAAACTCCCTGGTATTCAATAATCTAATTTTCTCCATTTATAAACTGTCTTTTATGAAAGGGACCCCCCAAAAGACTCCAAACCAAAAAAAAAAAACCACCCCAAAACACCCACTAGCAAAAGGTATAAACACAGTAACATGCATATAACTATTTTATTATCCCATCCTTTTGTGCAGCTTTTCTGGAGACCCTTAGTAGCTCCCTGCCTTCTACAAGAACAACATGGAGTCTGGGATTGTCAGACCCTGCTAGATAGCAAGGCTAGATTTCAGCTGCTGCTCATCCTGTGGCGCAAGCTGCTTTCATCCGCCTCTGCAAGCGACAAGCCCTTCCTTTCTCTGCCTGCCACTTCATTAGCCACTGCAGTTTTGGAGTTCAGCTCTTAGCCAGAAAGCAGAAAGTTTGAGCTTTAACACAGTTTCCTTCTGCTTAATACCTAAAAGATGTTTAAATGAATCTCCTGTTTTCATCCTTTCTTTCATTGATAACATCTGCATCCCAGTGCTGGAAGCTATTGGTTGGGATGAAGGATTGAAATCATTTCCCCCGGTGACATAGATGTAGTGGGTTGACTGGGCTTCTTTCTTCCACTTCATGAAATGCTTCCTTATCTCCAGAAATACCTTTTTAGCAGAAGAAAATAAATAGGCATGTTTCAGGCCTGCCCACTGGGCCCTTTCATTTGTCTCATTTTGACCATCTATCAACAGAATAATTCTCTGTTTTGGCCTCTTCCCAAGTGCAGAATGGCTTTTGTGGGGCTGGCCTCATCAAAGTGTATGGCTGCTTTTGCTGGTAGACCTCTACCACAAAGCTTATACCTTACCTAGTTTTTCTTAAATTTCACGTTGCCTTTTCTTTTTTCCTTTTTCCTTTTTTCATGTGTGATTCTGTTTCATACCATTACTGTCTCCAGTGGTCGTGATGAACAGTGATCTCTCAGATATTTTTATTTAAGAAATCCTAAGCTAATAATTGCAGGCAGATATTGGTGTTTTAAGGATGTTTTCAGAGTTCATTTGTGACCTCCATATCTTTTTAAGTTGGTTTATGTTTAGTTAGGGGAAGCTTTTACTGATTCTGCTTATAACTGAGTGTTTGAAATGCCCCTGTGTTCTTCCCTGATTGCTTTTGCTATTATTTTATCGCACATAGTCAACAGATTAAATATCGTTATTTCTATTAAACGATCATAAAATGTTTACTTTTCAGTTTAAAGGTCAAAGCAGAAAAACTGTTAGTTCGGGATCTGTCAAGTTGCACACCTCAGTTGTCTTTTGAACTTCTAGACTGTTATTCATTTTTCTGCCTACTCATTGAAGAATTTCTGGATATGTTCATTTTTGCAGCCTAATTAGCTTTCTACCATGAATAAAAGATGTTTTCCAAAACATCAGAGTAGGCAATGGATTTGTGAAGTGGCAAAAAATGCATAAAACGTATATGTCGTTTTTGTAAGGGAATGGATGGCTCAGGCTGATATTGAAAGAACATCATAGTTGTAGAAGTGGAAAAGAAATTACTGCTTCTTTCATGTTTTTAATTTATGGCAAAGTTATTTAATTAGAAATGTTGTTTCTCCAGACAATTGTTGATTCTCTGCCGGCAGAGCACTGTTGCTTGGATTTGTTTGTGTTATGTCAGTCCATAATCCACAACGCAAGTAGAAGATATAAAATCATTCTAAAATTGGGAAAAGAGCAGCATCATCTCCTGACTTATATTTTGTTACAGGTCACAGTATTTCCACAGGCCATAGTACTTAAATGCTACAAGGATAGTATATGGTTTCCTGTAAATCTGCAAACTGAACCGAGGTCATTTTGCACCTGAACTTTTCCATGCATGTCAGCAGATTGCTGTAGTTTCCTTAAGACAAAAGAAAGAGCAGAGCAGCTGAAAATAATTAATATTGAACTTGACACATCAAAAATGTAATTTGTCACTTGTGATTAAAGCCTTTATCTTTAGTTCTATTTTTATATTCATCATGGGTCTCCCTTAGCTATCATTAGGCTCCACATGGTTGGAGTTAGTCTGACCTTTGATCCATCACCATAGACAAAAGGGATCTGTTGCCGCTAAATTGGAGCCCAAGCTAGTCAGCAACAGTACAGATCAACAAATGCAAGCTTGGTTAATAATAATAATCATCAGCTTAGCTACTCCGATTAATTTTTAAGTCTAAGTGGCTAATGTAGATGCTGATCTGCAAAAGAGAGATTACAGTCATAACAAAATTTAACATTAGGAATTCACACTGTGGTAATTTGATCTGATGTGAAAAGTAAAGATGGTGGAAGTGATATATATTTTCAGTATACTCATACACTATTCAGCTGAGAAAATAGAACGATAGTTTTACAAACTTTCTATTATTTTTCCCTTCCTCTGAAGCCTTCCAGAAGTTTGCTGACTGCCACTGATATTGTGGTTGCTTATTTTCTAAGCACAAGGAAGTGAAATGTTTGACACGTCTCTGTCCCACCACAGCATTGTCCTACCACCACATTACCTTCTTGCTTATCATTGTAAACTCATTCTGTCATACTGTGTACAAATTGAAGCAATGCATAAAATATGATAAATTAACGTTTTCATTATCAGCTGTGTCTCTTTTCAGTACAGGCATGTGTAGCTGAAAGACAGCAATATTTTTATGGGTGACCGTAAGTGATGTCATTTCAGAAGCAAACCATTATTTAATTCACTGTTTAGTCACACAGAAAGTCTCAGACCGCAGTAGTAGGTCACGCTGCCTGTTGTTTAAACTAATTTCAGTATCTCAGTTAACCCCAGACTATGTGTTCTGTGGTGCAGTTTATTGTGGATGTGACGTGAAACTCTGTTTCCTGACCCTGTGTGCTTACTGAGTATGTCCCGTTGCTTTCCACAATAATAAAATCCTAAGCCAAGCCCTAGCTTGGTCTCTGTTAAGTAAAGCTCCCTTGTGAATAGAGTGAAGACTATTAGATTTGTGGTCCTATTATTAAGTATTTTTGTGGTAACAACTTCATTATTTTAAGGTCATTAACACACTTCCTCTTTCACTGCAAGTGATTGTGGGCTAAAGTCGTTATTTTAGGCATCTACATTTTGTTTATCAACTTCTAATCAGAAATAGCTTGCAGTTTCTGGAAGTTGGAACAATAGCTAGCAGAGAGTTATTATCCAGAAGACCAGTTTCCCCCCTTACACGGGCTTCGGCAAAAACCTCGATGCATGTTTAGCGTGGAAGTGCTGATGACTAAACTTGTGAATCTGAGCATTTAAAGACTGAAAGCAGCGAAGCACCATTGTGTTTCCTTGATGTGTTTGAATATAGGCGTTATTTTTTCAGTGGTTATGCCTGCATTGAGCCACATAGCTGGCCCTTTGCTATAAGATGCATCTTAGGATCTAAGGACATTGGGCTGTCAACCTGTCCTTTGGCTCCAACAGTTAAGAAATAATTCGCTCTTGTTTTAGGTTCATTTTGGTAAAATAAATAGGCTTTAGTGTAAAATTTACCTCATTGATGTGAATCTCCAATTCTTCTTCTTTAAAAGTGAGAGAGACAGCGCTGATACGTTAAAAAGTGAAAAACATTTCTTCTCTGTGACCTTTAGATTTTCATTTGTTTTATGATTTCCTGAATCTGCATTTGTGTGGAAAATGTATTCGTTTCTTTGGAAACATTGTTCTGAGCAAATTAGTGCATAAATCAGTATTTCCACCACCATTTCTTGTATCAAGGCGAATGACTTGGTAAGGTCTAGTTTAATTGTCAGACATCCCAAAGAAGGCCAATGAGAATTTAGAGTGAGGGTAAGGAATGTAGGTTTCTGACACATCATAATACTGTAACAGCATTTTAAACTACTGTTAGTAATTGTGATCAAAATCCTATAGGATTTTTGCCATCCACTTCAATAGGCCAGGCTCTTCCTGACTTTTTTTTTTTTTAATTTATTTTTATTTTATTTTAGGTATGGTAGAGCTCTCTTAATAGCTTGGTCCCACAGCCGTCACAAAACCATGGGATTTCTTCAGTAATGGTCCTGCACTTTCTTGCTTGCAGAAGTGCTGCTGGAGTGTTTTAGCCATTTCTGGATAATACCATGCTGTATAAAAGTAATGGAAAAATCTTACAACATGAGAAAATTTCTCTTTCTGTGATGAAAATGCTGTCCATCTGGAAGGAGAATGATCTTAAGACTTTAATATCAGACCCTAATCCCATCGTAGTTCTTTCCCATGCTGCTGCTGTCTTGGTTTTCGGTTTGTGGTTCTTACATATTTTTTTCATGAAAAATCAGTAGTGTTAATAGCTATTTGACAAAATGTAAATGCTCACCACTGATTAGTTTAAGTTTTTATTTATCAGACTTGCAAAAACCAAAACCAACAAACTAACAAAAAGAAAAGACTTGTCACACTTGTCTCTCCTGCATTTTGGATAATTTATTAGTTTGCTTTTGTGGACCCAAGTGATAGTGTTTCTACTCCCTAATGTGTAGTAGAGATGCCACAGAACCCAGATAACTCTCCACTTCTCCATTTATTTCACATGTATTATCATTCAAGTTAAGGAGACTTCCAGTTTATTTTTTGTTACTGTAGGTTTTAAGTTTATTGCACATTGTCAATAAACCAATTTTTTTTTTTTTTCAGGTCTTCTGTTGAGCCTGTTTCCTGATTCTGTGAGGTCAGTGCTGACACCAGTGAGACAGCTGGAGAAATAAGGTACTGTTTGATATTTTATTACTCTCTAAGAGATTATGTACTCTAAGTTTTCATTGTTTTATATTTCTTAACAAATAAGGCTTAAGCAATTTATTGATGAGAAAAGATATGAGTAAAAGAGAATGGTTGGAGGATATAATTCTTATCTATTCCCGTTTTACCAATGTTAGGCCTTATATAAAGGTAATATTTGCCACATCTTTAGCTGTTAAACTATGGTTGAAAAATCTTTTTATGCAGAGAAGCACATAATGAACAGTAAAGGCAGCTAAGCATTTCTTTTACAATATTCATCATATTACTATTATTCAAGTACAATAAGAAGTCAAAATGAACCTAAAAGTTTCCATTTGAAAAAACACCTCTTGTCCCTTCCCCCTCCCCCTCCCCCAGTGGTAACAATTTTCCTTGGGAAAAAAAAATTAAGTCATATTTTCTAAACAATAAAATATGAAGTTTTCTCTCATAACCAGCACGATTTATTTGAAGTCACATATGGTTACACTTCACTTGTGTAAATGTGCTTAGCACTTATTCAGCTTTGGAAGCGCGGTTCCAGTTTCATACCAATAAAACTGATCATTGCCCACTGGTGATTTGTAAAACGGACACATTTCAGTTCAATTCATTTTGTTCTTTCCTTACTGCAATGTGGATTTCTCCATTTTGCTCTCTTTGCTCCTGCAAAGGGCGTTAACATGCTGCTTTAGCAACTGGTGTTGCTAGCCAAATACAACCTCTCTTTTCGCGGTGAAATAGCCAAGGTTATAAAAAAATCAAACAGGCATGTCAGTCTGGAAATAGTTAAATAGGCCGTATACTGGAGTACTTTATAGTGGGGGCAAAAATAAAGTGATTTTCCAAGGCAGTCGGTGGTAGTCTTACTGCCGCCTTCACTGCGTCGGGGCTGAACACCTCCCTTTGGAAATGGCGGCGGGCTGGAGTCGGTGGCTGGGGGCTGAGGTGCATCCGTGCCGCGGTGCAGGCCTTGGCAGATCCTCTCTCTCCGTGACTGGGCCTTTTTTTGACACCTATTTTAAACGTGTTGGGCGCTGTGCTGTTACTCCTCCGAGCTCTCTGCTAGCAGGGGTGATCCCCAGCACCCTCCCACCTCAGGTAGCTCTGCCAATAACCTTAACAAGCTTTTTGCACATCTAAAGGGTGGCTCTGGCTTTTGCATCCCGAATCCAGTTTTGACTGCTCTTACTGACTATGGTGAGGAGAGAAGGAGAACTTGAAGAAATGTACTGGGATATTTCACGGCCTTAGATATTTGTGCTACATCTTATAAAAATACTGATCGGGAGTGGTAGGTACCGTGCTCTTTCCAGGACAGGCTGAAGATAGCTCATGGCTAAATATCACCATGAATTAAAAAATACATTAGAACACAACTGCCACCCCCCCCCCCCACCCCCACCCCACTTCACATTTCCTTCATTCCTCCTTTGATTTTATTCTGTTTGGGTTTTTGTGTTACAAATAGTTTTGTTTGTTTTCATTACCAAATTACAGAACAAAACTTTAATTATACAGTTTGTACAGAAAGCAATTAAGAGACTAAATGTTTTTCTCTTGCTAGCTGGATAGTTATGTCTTGTCTGGCAAAAACACTGCCTGTTTGTGTAGGAGGTTAAATCTGGTGTCAGTGGTTTGTAACTGACAGTTACAATATGTTCCTATGGCAGTTACAGTGCCATTAAGAAAAAAAAAAAAAAAAGATTTTTCTGAAAATCCCTCTGTAGGTTGAGGGGTGCATTTTAAAACTCCTCATACGCAAAATAACAGGTACTAACGTTTTGTGTTAAAGTGGCCGAAAGCCCCTTAGGAAAATGGTAACAATTAGTTCCCAAGACTGTTTATAATAAAGGGATTAAAAATGTTTAACTTACTCCCATGTAAACTAGCTCCAGTCAGGAAACCTCAGAGTTGAATGGTACTGACTCAGGAGGCCAAATACTCCAGCAGCCTAAGAGCAGGGGGTTGCTCGGACCCCTGTGATCTTGTTATGGGGTCTTCACAGTTTCACAGAGGCTTTTTTGGTTAAGGTTGACCCTGATTTCTCTGAAAGGAAAAGTATCCTTTCTCCCTCATACATTTGTTGTTGTTTGTATGGAACATTCAGCAAAAAGGTTCACAGTTGTAAATGGAGGGGAAAAAAGGAGAAGAAAAAATGGGACTTCTGAGTGCTTCTCATGTGAAAATAAAACGTATTCCTGCCAGGAGGCATCTTTATTACAGCAAGTTCTGACCTGAATGAACTGTGCTGGCATTAAAATGCATAAGAGGATCCAATGCTCTTCCAAACTGGGAACTGTAATTCTGTCTCTTTTCATAAGCCCTTTTTATATGGAAATCTCTCCTCTGTATGAAGAGTTGCTGAAGTTGAGCCTTCTTCCAGAATTCCCAGGTGGTGGTGAAATAGCTGTTGTGGGGCTGGGTCCACAACAGTGAGCATGCTGTGTGTACTTTGCGTTGTCTTGGCTTCTAGTAGGGCAAATGCATCCCTAAGCTTCCTGGAGAAAGAATGGGGAAAATGAAGAGGCTGAACAAAATTAATAGGAACCAAATGAACAGCTGTATAAACTGGCATTAGGAAACCTGAGGAAGGTGTCCACCTTTTATCTTTCTTCTTTTTAGAGCTTTGGTACCTACTTCTAGGCTGCAGAGACACCTATGTCAGATGAGGCCCACCACATGGTATATATTTTTTCCTCCTCTTTGAGGTCCATTTTATTTCTGTTGTAGTTAAAGATCTTGCTTTATTTCTAATTTCTAATAAACACATTGTTACCACGAGCCAAATTGTCCACTGTCTAGGAATGTGGAATAATTGTAATTACTACTGCTGCTTAGGACTGGGAGAGAAAGCTTGGAGGTAGAGTAGAAGGAACACATAAAGGGCATAGAGAGTGAAGTGAAATTTCTGCCCTGGAACGTCATAATAAGATGTTATTCATGCTAAATTAATCTATATTTTAAAAGGCTTGATCAAGACATTCAGCTTCCTATGATGTCTGGACTGAACTCCCCAAAATTAATTTGTCATTTAAAGTAAGAACAAGAAGAGCTTTTCAAGGAACTAGACAACAAACCAAGTCATAACATTGTTCGTATCACCTCCAGATGAGAAAAGGAATCAAGTAAAAGTAATACTTTTTACTCTTAATGGAAAAGTCTTGACATTTTTCATGTCAATGTGATATTTTTGGATGCATAGACATTCCAAATTACAGTGTTTTCATACATAGAGTAAGAGTATTATTTAAGAGAGCGTAAATCATTGCCTTTTGCATAGAGCTGCTTTTTTTTTCTGGTTTGACAGTAAATTAGGAACAATAGGGGTATTTGCCTTCAACTCCCTCTGTAAAGCAGCATTTGTCTCAACAAGTTTGTCAGGCAGTGTCTGTTGATTCATTATTTCAGACAGATAATGGAAGCAACACCACAAGGAAACAAACATATATATTAGGTGCATGGTAATTTTGCTAGGAATTGCAGAATAGGCAAGGTAAAATAGAAAGGAAAGTAGGAAATAAAACATGGAAATCCCCAAAGCTGAAGCCGGGAATTCAGAAAAGACTAAGGACACGCTGTTCACATTATAACGTGATGTATCCAACCATGTGAGTGGTTAACATCTACAGTCACACAAGGAACAGATGTCGCTGTAGAGCTTTTATTTGTGATGCTGATTTTTATTCCTTTGTGCCTTTATGGTGTTTTCTAGGGAGCACAGATGAAAGAAAAATAAAGATGGGGTTTCCTCAGGAAGTGGCTTTTTCTTTTTCTCTTGTGGAGGTTTCCCCCCACACCCCCGTTTTGATACTGTATACAATGAAGCTTTGCTAATTGTGATTGAGAGAGAAAAAGATCAGTGAGTCAGAAATAGTGGAAACATTGAGGGTATTTTGGTTGGAGGCTGTATTGTCCTTTTAAAAGGCATGTGAGAAAGGAAATCCTAACAATTTTGTCAATGACAAAATTACCACTGACTTCATTAAGATAAGGATAGCACCTTGGAGTTGGGAGTAAAGAGCTGGGGGGGGGCGGGGGGGAGGAGACAAGAGATGTGTCTTATGTGTCCAAAGGGAATGAAATACTATATGAGATAGAAATGACCTTCACAGAGCCAGTGCTTGTTTCTAAGTAGATGAGTATATTGGAAGCATTTGAGGCATCACATCTTTTCTATGCTTTTCAGAATGAAAATCTAGAGTCAGAACATATTACTGTTTTCTCCTGAAGTGAATAGTGCTTAAAAATATCACGAACAACAATCAACTGATAAAACAAGCAAGAAAGATTGAACTTTTTAGTTCAATTTTTGTGTTTGCAACCCTTATCCAGAAGACAGGCAATGGTAAAGCTAGACATGGCGAGTATAGTTAATTGTAAGACATATTTTCTTCAGCCTTTAGCTTGAACTGATCTTCCACAAAAAAGCAAAACAAGGTTTATTTACCAAGACTTGATAAAGACGTGGAACAAGGGACATTAATTATATTCAGTCTTTAACTTATCTTTACCTTCAGGAATCAGGTCTTCCTGGGTGAGTGACAGGCCAGCTAATTAAGGTAACAGGTAACAGGTCAGAATTTCTGTTTTTACAAAACTTCTAGAGAATTCCCTATTGGAAATATTCCAAGATATCTAAAAGTAAACACAAATGATCCAGAGAGCTCCTCACCATACTTTCTCAGGACTGTCAGGTCAGGTACAGGTTATGAAGGTTTGCTGATTTAGGGGAGTTTTCTCTTGGCAGTATGTCACTTGTTGCCATTGATTTTCTAAATTGGTGGTCTTACAAAAGAAACTCCTTTCTAGAAGGATGTTCAGAACAGTTACTGAGATTCAATTATATTCCTTTTGCCTTTTTTACCAAATGGGAAAAATCTATTTAGCGTATGCGCAGACTAGGAGTTTCTTCTAGTTAGTCAAAGTATGTGGCTTGGTTTTGCTGTGTTAATCAGTATTTTCAGATTATGCTACCACATCATATTATTGAATACTTCCTCTTGGGCTTTTGCTTAAGGTAAAGTACATTTTAATCTTTTCTCTAATTCTGATTTGTTCTTCATTCTTTCCAAACCTATGCAAAATAGAGGGTTTCATGGAGAATAATTACGTTTCATTGCAATTTGATTCTCATGAAGTTATTTATTTTTGTACATAGCTTAAAACACTTCCCTTTCCAGTCAAAAGGAGTGTGTTTATGGCTTCTGCACTGGATGATATACAACCAAACTAAAAATTATACACTATTCTTACTTACTGCAATAAAAACCAATGTACACTGACACAGTTACTTTCTCAGTTTAAAAGTTACATCTTTGTATTTTCTTAAGAAAACACAGAAATGTTTCAGAAATCATGGCATACAGTAGCACTGATTGTTTTTCTTGGATAGTAAAGCTACAAATAAGTAGCTTGTGAATCAATAGCACGAAGTTTTGCTTCCTGGTGTTTATTAATTCCTTTGCTATTTTACCCTGATGTAGGACCAAGGAAAAACAATTATAACTTAAGTGCATCAACCTGCTGAGCTACTGAGCCATTTTATCTTTGCTTCTCTAAACAAAAGACTATAAAGCACAAAAAAAGTGGTTTAAGGAATTTATGCATTTAATTGCAATTTTGAACTCTTATAACCACTTAAAACTGTACCAACTCTCAAATAAAATAATTAAGCAGTATTTTCTTTTTCTGTGAGTATTTTTCATCATAAAAAGACAGGATCAAAAATGTATAAGCTTTTATGTGATATTGTCTCTAAGAACAATCAGTAAAATATCTTAAGAAGTTTCTTCAAATTGGCACAAAACTTTGTTTTAGTGACAAGATTATAGCAAGCCAAACACTGGATGTTTCAGAAAAATTTGCTGATCAGAGAACCTATCAAGAAAGGATTTACCTAAATGCTGTTCTCTCAAGATGAGAGGAGTAAATGACTCCTTTGTAGGATGGCTTTTTATGACATTATGACATTATGACACTCCATATATAACGATAATGAACTGTTAGAAAGCTTCATGCTCACTATGAAGTTTGGAGAAACATTTAGGCCTTAGGTTAGCCATTCGTGTTATGTTACCTGGTTTAGACAGGAGTATACAGGAAGAGTTCATGTTCGGTTTATAATTGTTTCTGTAAAATGTATGCTGCTGTTATCTGCATTATAACTTTAGAACAATTTTTCTCCTGTTTGATCTATGTGGGAATGCACGTGAGGTGGGAGAGTTCCTGTGAGCTGCCCTACGGGTGCACCCAAAGATCTGGATCTGAGTTCTGACCTTATCGCTTGAGTCGGGCCATTGTGTAACCACCGCCATTGTTTTATTGAACGCTGTAGGACAAATGTAGACATAGGGCTATCCAAACGTATAGGCAATGCACAAAGTTCTAAACGTGAACTTGTGTAGTTTGTGACTATATCTTTGTGGAGCAGAAAATCTAATTGAAAAGAAAAAAAAACAATTTTTTTTTTTTCCTAAATGGAATGGTTAAAATATTCTTAAATATTCTGGGGACAAAATAGGACAGAATAGGATCTATAAGAAAAAGTGGATACAACTGTTTTAGGATGTGGACTAAGTACCAATGATGCTGTTAGATGAACATTTTGTACAAAGCCAACTAATGACTTTTAAAAATACAAAGATGAAATACTGGGAGAGAATGTATCTGTTACTGCTGTGGAACAGAGGGCAGGATTCCTCCTGGAAATCTGTCTTTCTCCAAATATATTTTAACATTGCTTGGAAGATTTTCATTCTTTTATTTACTGTTCTGTCCATTCTATTTGTTCTTGTCATAATTTATAAAATACGAGGAAAATCTTAATGTGTACACCCACAACAATGTGGTATCTTAGTCTGTCAGTATCCCATATGTCAAGCTTCTCTCAGGTGGATCACTCCTGATTGCAGCTTTGGACATTTTTCTAAAAGTAATTGGATTCTAAATAGGTCGTGGACTTGCCCACTAACACAGAATGAAGTCTAAGCCCACTGTCTACAAGCAGCTTAAGAAATGAATGCTAGCTTATTTTCCTGATGTAGGTTTACGGTATTGCTATACTACTTTTGCGTTATTTTTGTGCTCAAGGAAAAATTATCTTTTGGTCAATCTTTGTGGCTTGTCTGATAAGGCATGAGTTTGCGCTGCAGCATTTTCCAGGTAGTACAAAGGTAATAGTATGGCCTTTTAATGTCTCGTTGTTTTCCTGTTTTCATGGAATTTGTAGGTAGAGTGCTTCTGGCAAAGTTGATTGAACTGGCTAATAAGTTCAGAAATAGTTGACAGGTAAGCATTCAGTGGGACTATGTAGATCTTGCTTCCACCACAAAGGGACTGAAAACTAAAATCCTGAGTACAGACTTTGGACAAGCTACAGGAAACTAGGAAATATTGAGAATATATCAATTAATCTCGCTGCAGTTATTTTCTTACTGCAAAATTTTCAGAATAATAGTTTTATTACACTATGCTATACAATATTAGTAGGTCAGAATCCTACAAACATCAGCACAGAAGACACTTCACTGATATAAATATTCTCAATCGGTTTAATAGGACAATGTAGGTGCACATATGTTTGAAACTTATGAAGCTTGTCTTTCGCGAATACCTTTATGTACTAGAGGTAATTTAAAACAACACAACTCTGGCAAAACTTTTGTATGTTACAATAGTTAGGAATATATTTAATTCATGTGAAAATTAACTTATTGAGCTTTTCATTAATTGGTACATCTGGTTTGTATCTGTCAAGTGAATTTCTTCTGGAGAATAGCTTTTACATAGCTTTAAGAAATATTCTGGAAGCATTTGAAGATTTATATTTTATTTAATTTTTTTAAACTTCTCTCAAATACATTAAAAAACAAATAATTTCAAAAAGAGGTTTTGTTTTGTAAGCATTCCCTTCTTTCCTTTTTCTCCTTCACTAGAGGAAGGGAGAGAAAAATTATAACAACTACTAAACAAACAAACACTCCTATATAAAAAAAAGTACCTAAAGACATATAGAAAGAAAGATGCACCACAATTCGGTTTTTTTATGTTTGAAGTAAAAACATTAGAAAGATTGCAGAACATTTCTAATGTGAGAATGAAGCTCTGTATCCTGAATTAGGAAGACCCTACGTTCTTCAATCTGGTTCAAAAGCAAAACATACTCTGTTAGGAGAAACTCTGATATATGCTAAAATACTGGAATATGGCTGAGAGAAAATCAAGTAATAGAGAGACATCTGAATTCATATCTTCTGATGGACTTGACTCTTCAATTTCCATTAATGCTGAAATGAACTCCAGTGTCCTATCTTCCCAGTCTAATGGAATTTCAGTACAGCACATTGACTGGCTGTGCTTTTTTTTTTTTCTTCATAGAGCACCAAATTTAGTTCATAACCCCTCTTCTGAGCTCATTTCTTGTTTTTATCTTTATTCCACTTCCAGTTGCATTTCCATGCTCTCTGTTCTAGGGAGAAGTATGACTTCTGTTTTAGAACTGTGAAGACTAGAATAAAGAACAACAATGGTGCTTTAACTTCTCTTGACATTTTAGGAACCAGTTTTAAAGGGAGAAAATACTGAGAGATGCAGATAAGAAACACAATTTTCTTCCAGTGGGGAGGGATTTGCAAATTTAGCCTCTAGACCCGCTGTGAGTGAGTGCAAATCTCTACTTCATGAACATATTGAGACCAGGTGTGAGTCTGATCCTTCCTCTCTTGTGGGTCATACGAGTTTCTGTTCACTGTTTGAACTTGCACAATGGTTGTCGTCAAACTATTACTTCTCATTATTTCAGAGACCAGTCATTATCCAGACTGAAACACTTCAGATTTGTAGCATGCCCAGCAATATAGCTAAGCGATAACATTGCTGTCATATAACACTAGTAAAATTTATGTGGCTGTTCTCAGATAACAATAAATAGCAACCTCTTTGTAGTGGCCTGTGCTCTACTTGATGGGGAGTTTTCAATTTCCTCTTTAAAAACAACAGTGCAGCCCCCAGGTACTTCTGAAGGAGCTGTGTTAGGCATAGGGTGCGTTTCAGAGACATCAATATAATAGAAAACAAAGTCATTAACAGAACATGCATTTTAATTTTTTTAGAAGCAGGTGAGCCTCTCTGACCACGTCCTTTTCCCTGGAGCATCACAGAAGAAATTTTTTAAAATACTGTGGGGGAAATTTTGGACACTTTTTTTGTACTGTACTAGAGGAAAGCCCCAAGACTTTCTTTTCCCACCCAACTTCAGGACCTTGGTCAGGATTTAGCATTTGTGGTTTTGCTAGAACTTTTTTTATTAGACCTTCTGTATAGTAATTTAACAGTATTAGATTAACATAGCCTACAGCTAGGAGGAATCATTCTCCTTATGCACTGTAACATAGCATAGGTACACTATGACTAGGTAAAGAAATTTACCTCATTGTTTAGTTCCTAGATAATCAAAGATTCATGATGAATTTCAAATTAATTTCACTGAAATGAGAGCTTTAGAATAATACAACATTGTCATTTAAATACAAGGTAGAAATGAACACAGTGCATCATGCAGTGTGTAAATAAAATGTCTCAGTTTTTTCAAAATTACTTTCGCTCTCCCCAGTGGATGTCTAAAGCTCATAAATGCAAGGAACACATGAACAATATTGTTGGTATTCCTGTAAACAATTTGAAAAGGAAGAAATGCTTTAAGCCCTCAGAAGTTGTGAGCCACTATGGTGGTTATTTTAAATATAAGTCCATGAAATTACTCGTTATGAAGCACAAAGGATTGGTATGTACTTTTGATAGAAAAATCTACCTTCTGTCATTTTGAAACAGAACAAAAACCTACAGGGAGGAAGGTTGTGCAGCAATAGCAAACTTCTTCCCACAAATATAAGGTTACTTCATAAAATTTCTTGATGAAGGTTAACAAGGAACAACATCCCAAGCTTTCCTTTAGCAGAGTATCAAGAACATATTGTCCAAAAGCAAGAGTTTAATGACATTTGGTTAATGAATTTTGCTAACAAAAATGTTTGGAAAGTCAGGGGTTTAAAACACTAAGCAAAATTATCAAGAGTTTAAAATGAATGTACTAAAGCAGTCAAAGGTTTACTCTTATGTTATAAAAGCTCCTTCTTTCAAGGTAAAGTATATTTCCTTTTTTTAAATCTATCTGCTGCTCAGAAAGACAACCTACCCTCACTCTGTTTTTAAAAAGTATTCTTGGAAAGTGGGAAAACACTGTCAGTTATGGAACAGCCTGTTCCAGATAGGAATACCAAGAATATTGTTCATGTGTTCCTTGCATTTATGAGCTTTAGACATCCACTGGGGAGAGCTAGGGAGAAGGAAGGTAATTTTGAAAAAACTGAGACGTTTTATTTACACACTGCATGATGCACTGTGTTCATTTCTACCTTGTATTTAAATGACAATGTTGTATTATTCTAAAGCTCTCATTTCAGTGAAATTAATTTGAAATTCATCATGAATCTTTGGTTATCTAGGAACTAAACAATGAGGTAAATTTCTTTACCTAGTCACTTTAGCTGTTAGGCTCGGAACTGACAAGATATTTCCATTCAATAAAAATACTGTGATTTTTTAACATCTGTTAAATAATAATAATAACAACTTTTTTTTAGCCTTCAGGTTCTTAAACACCGTCAAGTATTTACCAAGGACACCTATTGCTTTCTCCTATCAGTCACTTGGGAGCAGTCAGTACATTGAATGGAACAGGCTGTAACCAGCCAAGGTGCAGATACATGCTGCGGATTTGTTTTAAGGTCAGGTTCAGTGGCAACCAACGCTGTGAGATTCAATGCACAGCAGAGTATCTTCTGATTCTGAAGAGGGTTTTGTTGTGCTTTTCTTGTTGTCATCGTTTTGGGTTTTTGTGACTGCAAATGGCAATTTGAGATTTTTTCTATAGAGACTGGCAAAACTTTTGCCACTTGGGCATTAATTTAATAGGTATGGGCTGTTGTAAAACTTCAATTTTTTCCTCATTGTTTAAATAGCTAAGCTTCTCTGGTTTTTGATTCTCGTAGAAGAGAACCAGGGACTGAACCTGATATCTGTGAATGTCAGGCGTTTCATTGCATGTTTCTGTTTTGCAGCTTTTCTGGAGGATTCAGAATCCTGATGTAGGAAAGCAGAGGTTGTATATTGTGTCAGCAACCACTAACTGAATTATCAGACATAGCAGATAGCACCAGGCATGGCAAATAGACGTGGCACTTACTTCAGAGCCTCTCATCACAGTAAAGCCTGTTTCAAAATTCCCATTCCTTTTAAAAGGGCATCAGTTTTTCTTATCCTCTATGATAATTATCTTTTCTTTCAAGTATACGGAGACAGAAAGCTTCGAAGTGAGACTAGAACTGTGAGAAGTAGGTAAATTCCAGATAACATCTGGATCTCATTTACATAAGAAATAAAATATTGTGAAGAGAAAGACTGAAAAAATAACCTGTCACATAGCCAGAGACTGAAAAGCTTGAAGGGAATAAAGTAAGTACCATATTTTGAGCTAGCTAATTTTATCCCTCTCTAATGGCAATTTACTCTGCAGCGTTATGTGTTCAAGAGATTCAGTAGAGTTGTTTTGTTGTCTATGGAAATAATTAAGTTTTTTTACCTCAGCCATGGCAGGCACAGTGTGTTCTGCATTCCCAGTAGACTCAGCACCTTGCAGTATCAGGCTCTTTAGTGATACGCCTTTGTATCTTGGCATAACTTCCTACTAAATGTGACCATCCAGTGGTACATCTAACGTCACAGTTGTCAGCCAGTCAGCGCACTCTGACCACAGGGACTAAACCCTGGCTAACTGAAAATTTCTGCTTTAAAACCATGTGGTTCCTAATGCTTCAGCCAAAGGATAATTTCAGTAATGTTTAGGGTGAGAGCTCCCTGCTATTCCATAGTTGGAGCGCATCTTATTTTGCTTGTGAGCTGATCTAGAATATGCCATATGGACAACAAACCCCCATGTTTATAGACCAGCTTTTGTCCTTTCAGACAGCTACCTTTTACCATTTCAGTATGTCATACCCAGTAAATACATTTACTACTTGAAATCCAAGCAACTGTACTTGAACAAATAGAGGAAGTACCATTATCATGTTCTCCTTGAACTTGCAATTTCAAAATTACAGCGATATTTTTCTAATAAAAATGGTAACTCATTCTAAAGTTGTCCCATAAACTAAGAATATTTAATTATTTCCTTAGATATTCGCCCTTTAGAATAAAACCTTTTAAAAAAGTTAAGATTTTTAAAATGTCAAACGGCTGTAGGTGGTAGTTGGTGACTAACGTTTACATTCTCTCTCTGCACTATTATCTTCATGTCATTTAGTGGATCTTCTAGTATAAGTAGTGTGGATCAAATAGCTTTCTGGACTTTATTTGCTTTAATAACAGCTTATGCTAACAGTCACTGGAGGAATTAAAAAAGTCATGATGATCAATTCGCTGAACTGTTAATAACACTAAAGTCTTTAAAATGTTCATGTATGTTTGGAATTCACTTGCAGAGCTCCACTGAGCATTTGCTTAGAGCCATTCATGCTCCTTCGCTGCAGAGTGGGCACACTAACTGCTCGAGACAAACTTTTGCTTGTTTTGAAGCTGCCTCTGTTCCCAAATAAATATTTATACTGGCAGCAAACCCATTTGTTTACCAGCCATTCGCAGATTGGACTGCATTTGGAGAATTAATTGCCTTACATAAAGATGCTGTTTATTTTTTGACAGCATGTTTCTGCATTGCCCCTCTAGATGGCATTTCTAAAAACAATTCCAGATGGAAACATGCAAGATATTTCTGTATTCCTCAATGGCTTTAAAAATAGATGCCTCTTCATGATTCACAGGAATCTCTATGTGCACCTCTGAGCTGACCTGAGCTATAAACACTTTATAAATAAAGTATGCTGAAACAGTAGATACACTTCCCCAGCCCCCCTCCCCCCCGAGTATCTTACTGGTTTGCCTTTTTT
>VYZM01008462.1:448094-516632 GCA_013398915.1 Dromas ardeola | reverse complement strand
GAGATGTTAAAAGAAAATAACACTTATGTAGAATTAGATGAGTTTTAGCTAAGAATATCTTATGGGGCTTCCTAGGGTGGTTTTTTTTTTCATGTTTACATTGAAGTTGTAATCAGAAGACATTCATGAATCAATCCTCAGTTGACAAACTGCAAATCTCAGTGTAATGTACCTGAAGATTTGACTCTGCAGTTTAAGGTAAAACATCCTCTTAGATACAGAAGCATGACTTGTTCAAACCTGCAGGAGCCAGAGCATGGAAATGAAATCTTTCTCATGGTGTGGAACAATAGAGAAATGCTCCAGCCATTACTGTAGCCCACAGGCTACTGAAGATGGGGAGTCCTGCTCCTATTCCTTCCCCATGCACTTTGTACTACTAGATAAAAAAATACAATAAGTCAGCCCTCTATGGCTTATCTCATGGTTGGATTGAGTAAAATCATTTTGATGCATTTTACTCCTGGATTCTAAACATGCTGTAAAATCTCCGTCTTTCTCAAGCAAAGGGATCATTTGTTATAACATCATCATGTGTTAATGATTTCCTTAAACTTCCTTTTAAAAATAATGTAATCAGTGAGTCAGCTTTAACAGCTTTTCTCATAGCTTGTGCCCGTAAGGAATTCTTTCAGATGGATATCCCGTTCCTATCAAGGTAACACCATCAACCCTAGGTTTTTATTCTTGAAATGCTAGATAACCTTTGGTGTTTTTCCTAAATAGTTACTCAACAGAAGTGACTATTACTTATCAAAATGTTTCATGCTTCTTAAATACCATAGTAGTGTTTTAGAGAGCTTTTAATGGACAGTGTCATAAAATGTGGAATCTTTTCTCATTGGAAGATAACAGTCCAAATTACAAGATTGCCCAATAAGGCTGTAAGCTGCTGGCAGTGTTCAACTTCTCTGCTGGAATAAAGGAAATATGAAAGGGCATCTGTTATAACATGAACCAGACTCCTCCTTGCTTTAGCAGCCAATGTAGTTAACGGACTTACAGATGCATGAATGCTTCTCAACTGACCCACGCTGAGAAACACCGAGTTAAAACTCATAGCGTTGGCTTCATTCAACCTTGAGTTATGGCATTTTATAAAAAAGTGATGTACAATACAATCTGTATCATTCAGCAAAGCTGAATGAAAGAGAAGCAGACTAATGGGTTATGAGAAGAGTATGAGGATGCTTGGATTGCTTTTATAGTACTAATACTGCAGTCGTGAAAGTCTTCCCTTTTGACTTGTTTGAGGCTAAAGGACCCTTAGCAGACTAGCTGAGGAAATTGGGGGATGTTGACTCATTCTTCCAGTAAAGCTGTCAGCATAGGGACCTTTTGTTGTATGAGAGCAGACCATGACATAGGAAGACTTAAGCTATTTCCATTTAATTATTACCTGTAGAGACTGCTGGGGGTAGGAGGGGTCAGGGATCTACAAGTCAGACCTCGTCCATTTCTGAGATAAAAGAAATGTGTTTCCTAAGGAATGAGAACAAGCAGCAAATTGCTTTATAAAATAGCAAGAGAGGAAAGGAAGGTGTTATATATTGTTGGATTTTTCTTTTGAGATCTGCTTTCTTAGGTGTCTTTGGATTTACCAGTGGAGGAAGAAAATTTTTGGAATAGACACAATGCTAATGTTAAGTTATAAATCATTTCATTAGTCTACTGTGAGGGCTGGTTTATCCTATATAATCAGGCAATAGTTTTTGACACAATCCTGTGGCTTTTTCTCCTGCTTACTTTCTAGAGTTTACAAAGTAATTTAATTATATTCTCTAAATATTTTCCTAAAATCAAATATCTAGTAAAATGACCTAGAATGACTTAGAAAGTCATGACTTAGAAAGAAAAATGACTTAGAAAGGATGTGATGGGTTTTGATTTTGTTTTGGTTTTGATTGTTTTTTGGGGATGGGGGCAGGGTGGGTAGGGGTGGTGTTGGTTTGTCGTTTTTTTTTCCCCAGAAAGAGTTTCTGTTATAATTATTCACAAAGTTTAATGAAAGCTTGGCATTTGAGTCTTGAGCACTTTCCACTTTTATAAATATTCTTATTTGCAAATGCAAAATTCCAGCGTTACATCGATGGTATAATTTTGTCTACTGAAGTTTGATTATTTTTTTTTTTTTGTCTGAATGGTTACTTCTTTTTGAATACGAAGTGTTTGTCAGAAAACTGGGCGTTTTTCACCGTCTCAGATACCACAAAGATTTAAGAGGTGGTGTTAGTTTTGTAAACATCCACTGCTTTATGTATACCTTGTTTTGCCCCATGCCCTGCCATAAAAGAAAGATACATGCAGTGTTACTTCCAAAGGAAGAAATATTTTCCCTTATCTTTCCAAGCCTGTAAAAGTAACCCCAGAGATATTTTAAAGAAGATTATAGTACGTCCCGCTGCAGACTTCAAATGCAGTTAACAGATGGTGTGCTATCTGTTACAGTGGAATTGGCTGTACGTGCTATACCATTTGAGCTTCATGCAAGTGGATCACTTTCATGGACAGGGTAGGTAGTAAAGGGTAGCTCTGTGGATATACTCAGGTCACTGGAATAACTTACGAGAGGTGTAAGGAAAAGAAGCACATCAGAGCAAAATCACACCTGGTATTTTTTTCACTATGGCAAATACTAGAGATTAAGAGGCAAAAATGAAAGCCTCGTCAGTAGGCTTCCTCTGCGTCCTCAATATTTCCTGACCAAAGCTGAAGATAGTGTAAATTTTTCTTTTGGTACTTAAAGCAGAAAATGGGGAGGGTGATAAATCCTGTTTAGTTCATTATCGCTAACTGCTAATGATGGTGATTTAAAAAGGATACCAGTCAGGTATTCACTTCAAGGCAGAAAGAACAGAGATGAGTGAGTAGTGCACACTTAATCCTTTTTGAGTAAGTTGCTGCTTAGTATCCAGGAAGTTTTAAGAATTTCAGTGTTGCTCAATGGGATTCACCCCACTGCCTGAGCAATAACCTGCCAGGAATGATGGAATGGATTTGGCGATCCCCCAAAAAAATGGAAGTAAGGAAATCTAAAATAATGAGTGAACTGGATCTTTAATAGGCACAGAATTCTATTCTCAGGCTAAGGATTTAAGGGTTAATTGGAACTAGCTATCACTTTGTCGTGTACCAAGAGCAGTCAGAAGGACAGTTCTTGCTTTTTTGTCTGTGCAACTTGAAATTTCAGCTATCGTTTGTATGCTTGGTTGTTTATCAACATTGTGAAAACACCCGTCACATCCTCCTCCCCCTCCTGAACCAGCATTCCTGATACGCTCTTTATAGCCCAAATGCCTTGACTGCATCCCAGGCAATCTGAAACCAAGCGAAAAACTTACGTTCATCGCAGGGGGATTTGGATCAGGCCCAGCAACAAGAACATTGCAAATTAGGAATGATGTGGAAAAGTGGGTGTCATGGCAGAAATATGTGCGTGGGCGCTTGTGAAAAACCTGTACACAATATGCGTGTGTTGTGCTTTTCCAACTATTATTTCTTTTTAGCTGGTTATTTAAAAAGAATGCAATTAGAGCCTTTAATATTAATTTGATTCCTATTTTCATTAAAAAAAGCACAAACAGGGAGAGTCTGTATGAAGGTATTTTCCTCTTATTCTGCAAGAGCATGCAGAATTTGAAGGCAGGGAACAATTTGATTGAAGTACTCTTGAGAGACCCACAGGAATATAATCTTCCTTTTAAGAGAGAAACTAAAGTGAAGAACTGAGCTGTACCATTTGAAAAGGATTCACAGTGAATTGTTCCGTGCATGCCATATGTAATTAACGCACGCTGGCCGAGTGATTATTTACACAATAAATGAAGTTTTGTCCAAACAAATCTCTCTTCGTGTCACCAATATACTTCACTGGCTGCGTTTTTCCGGCTTCATCCTAAACGCCCCCCCCCTCCCCTGTACCTCTTGTTTTCTTTTTTTCTGGAAGGACTTCCAAACGCCTCCATGTGTGCTGACAGCAGCAGGCACTCATTACTGGGAGACTCGCTGTCGAGACAATGAAACTATGCAGGGCAGGATGGCGTTGTCACTCTCTCCTTCAGAGTCTGCCTTCAACATGGGAAAAGTTCTCTAAAACAGCTTCTACCCTGGCTTCCCTCAGGTTGTTGTGACCTTTTGTTTTTGTGCAACTGGAGCTTCATTAGTTTGTTGCCGCATGCACAATTTCCAACGGCTGCTTTGAAGACATGTTAATTATAGTAATAATTTCCAACTCATTTACTAGTCATTGCCTATTTTCTTGCAGGGCAAAAGTGGAAATAAGATCTTGCCCAAACCACTCCTCATTGAACAGTAATGCCTTAAGTCAAATCTCTATCTGGAATTTTTTTTTCTCCAGTAAATTTTGCCAGAAGCCGTCGTTTTTCCAAGGTCTGTGCAAGTAACTGCATAATGCGAACACTAATACTCTAGATCATTTCACACGTTAGTAATAGGGGAAGCATTTAGCCATCAGAGGAAGAAAAAAAAAATCTATTAGATAGAACACTTCATTTACTGAAGGCTAAATAAGCTGTTATTCTGTGCAAGTTTGCAGTTACAGTGCTTTTCCTTTAAGCTTGTGAACAAGCCTTTGGGCTGCACAGCTTATTTGATCATCATAACCATCAGTAGCTTCACTGTAGAAACTCCAACAAGAACTCCCTGTTTTGGGGCTTGATTCTGCGAGGAACTGAGTACCACCTGGAAAGTATTTTATGTCCACAGTTTCTGGCAAAGACAGTTCCAACTGGCCTAGGCCTTTGGCCAGGATTTATCAAGAGAAATACAGGTATCTTTTCAAAAGGAGCCAAAGATAGTCATGTGTGAACATAATTGGTAAATGCACACTGCTCTCCATTTGCACATGCAAATTTGCTAATGTAAATACAGTCTTGCAGCGTATTCATTATTTTATGGACTCCATCTTGGTACCTGCTTGAATTTAGCCCTCAGCATTATTAGTTTCTCTGGTTGAATCATGTATTTTGACTGGATGCAACCAGAAGGTCTGTATTAAGGTTCAGTTTCGGTGTTGTATTTCATGTAGTGCGTTCATTGACGCTTATTTGAATCCTACTTAGTTGTGCAATGCACAAAGGAGAAATCCCCTTCTCCCAGCTGATCTGTGGGAAGGGGAAATACATGTACGTCATCAGCCCTTCCCTCCTGCTGTTGTACATGACTTCAAATGAAAAGTCTATGTATTTCCTGTGGCCACTCTTTTTGCAGATGATTGGTATCTCAAGCTGCAGAAAAGCTGACCTTCAGCGTTAGCTGCTCGTGCGCGGTGATTTACTTGAAAAGTTGAATGCAGTAGCGTACCAGCTCTTGAGTCATTTTGCTCGTATGTAATGCTCGCTTTGTTTCCCGCACTCACTGGCATGGGAACAGTCACGTTAACGCCATGGTAGCAAGTTAGTCATAGGGTATTTAAAGCTTTACTGCCAAAGGCGACCACGCTAATGGTGGCAAGCCTGTTGCTGGGAGCTGGTGGATTCTGATGGTGGCAAGCCTGTTGCTGTGAGCTGGGCAGATTCCTTCTTTAGCTAAGGTGATGCTAAGAAGATGTTTTTGCATCAGGTGCTTGGGTAATTTCAGTTTAAGAAAGGTCGTCATGTTTAATAAGCGCAAGTACTCTGAACGTTGCTGGAGGGAGAGGAGCCACGGCTTTGGAGTGCCTCCAGCGGGAGCCCACTGCAGCCATGACTTTGACACTGTGCAGGCCCTGCACTTAGTGGAGTACAAGGTTTATTTAGGCACTCTCTCAAACGAAAGGGAAATGCTCAGTGAGGCAGATCGTATATTACACATTTCAGTGACAGCTCATTCATCACAGATCTAGTAACTGAGCAAATGGTACAGCTTTCTTTAGAAATGGAGGTTGCTTTGGTCATTTTAAAAAATAATTTATTTCCACTATTGCACAAATGAATCCCCAAAATTTTAGGGTTTTGTTCTAGAGAAGCATCCAGAAGTCTGATTATCTGATTACTTGCCTGAATACTTTAATTAAAAACCCAACTCACATGGAATAAAGAAATCTCTAACACTTCCTAGTTCAGCCGTGCCAGAAGTTTTTCAAATTCTGTAATCTTTTTTTGAGTTTTAGAAGTTTCTACTTTTTGATCATGAGGAAGGGCTGAAGAGGGCTTTAGTAGCAGTTACTGAAAGCCGGCATTGATTTTTATCTAGAATTTTAGAAGAGGATTATAACCATTTGTTGTTTTTATTTGAATGGTGGGTTAGAGTTATTGTTGTGAACAGAGGGACAAACATACGTGAAAGACAAGTTTTTAAAGGATAATCTCTTGTCTCAAGTAAAAATTATTGTGAATTTTCTGATTTTATAAAGTTCATAAGTTTTTATAAAATTGTTAAGTGTTCTGTAGCAAGCTTCTTATCATTTTAAGTATGATTTTATGTTTGGTTTCTTTCTGTGTGGCTATCCATTCATTTTTGGAACCTGGAATCTGGGAGGGAATCTTTCTTTTCCATATCTTTAAAAGTGAGTTAACATTAGTACGGAGCAAGCGATGAGACAGCTGGACCACGGTGGGTGCGGGGTGAAGATTGCTCTTGGTGAATTGCAGATCAGAGTTGCCCAGGCCCAGCTTCTGTGGTTGGTACTGGCGACATTTGCTCAGGCATAGACCGCTGTGGGCAGATCAGTGCAGAGATGGTGGAGACATTTTTTGAAGAGTGGAAGGAGGACGTTTGCAGGAGTGGGAGAGGACGTTGTGTTTGCACATGGGTGGCCAAGCGCCCACTATCTCTGTGGCTGCACAGGAGAATGAACATAAATGCACTAGCTAGTTTCTGTCAGACCAGTTTTAAAACCCTGTTATTTCAAATTTTAGTCATATATCTAGATATATATTGTAGGGGGGAGGTGGGGGAAATCGTTCTTTATCTAGCGTAACTCCATGAGGATATATTTGCAGATCCGATCCAAGGCACGTATATGAATACGCTCCTTTCTTTATTATCAGGAAATAGTTTTAGTGTTTTCTTTGATTGTGATTCACACATGTTAAGTCACATCATAAATGTGTAATCATTTGGATTCTTAAGGCAGTATGCTGTCAATTGTCTGAGTGTTGTCCCATGGGAACCCCAAATGTGGTGCTTGTTGCCTCATTTCTCCAAAGAACGGAGATGCAGGCATGGGCAGAATATTAAATGCATCTTTCTTTCTTTCTTTCTGTGTAAAAAAGATGAGTGCTTTATTTTCCCTCCATATAGAGCATTTCATTGCTGTCTTAGAAAACAACAGTCTGTGTAGATGATAAAAATGTCTGTAATCACATAAATAAGTTCCCACCTGTAGTAAAATTCTGGCACAGCTGTGCCAAGCTATGCAATTTGACAAGGGACTCATTTCAGTTTGCTGCATAGCTAAAAAAAGAAACCAGGTGAAACAACTGAATGCTGACATTTGAGTAGGAGTAATAAATCAAACTGGTGGGTGGGGAAAAGGAATGTTTCTGTCTTCAGAAAGAAGCCTGCTTTTTTCCATGTGAAAATCAAATGCATTTGCAAAGGGTGGCTCATTTACACCCTATATCATTACATATTAAAGAAAAGACTAAACAAAAAAAATACAATAATGGCCTGTTAAATAAGCTCAGTAGTTTACCAGTATCGCAAATATAAAATTCATTAGAACCACAACTTGGAAATATTTAACACAATAAGTATTTTTTTCTCTATTGTGCCAGTAATCTCTACGCTTATATTCTTGTCACAGCTATCCTGTAGTTCCTATGTTTGTCAGTAGAGCTTTCATTGAAAACTGAATTGATCAGTAGCCTGAAAAGTAATCATTAACTGGGAGATATCCCTAGATCAACATTAATTTCGTGCCTGTTTGTTTCTGGCATGAAAGGAAGCACGGTCAGTGCCGTGAGATCTTGTCTCTGCAGGAAACTTGCGCAAGTTGGGTTGAGGAGTGAGGGGCAAAAAGCTGTAATAATTTAGAAAAGGCTATCATAGCATGAGCTTCCACAGGGGCTAATAGGGGAATCTGCATTCTGTAACACAAATGATTTGTTGCTTTTGGAAGATTTTGTTAATCAGGTTTGTGTTTGTGTCCCACCTTACTGTTTACCTGTGAGGTCTTTGTTCAGTTCTTTATTATTGGGCTAAGGATAATTCCTGTAAACCTGTAATGATTCTCCAATTTGTCCTTAGGGAAGTAATTCTGTCATGGTCAGAGGGAACAGGAGATACAAACGTTTCTTTCCTGAGCAGATTAATTCTTTGTTTGGCCTAGGTAGTGCATACATATAATACCTCTTGCCATTTTCCTTTCATAATTCCTCCCTCTCATGCACCAGGAGCTACAGTTAGGGACAAACACTTGCCATCATCTGGTGTAATAAATGCCATCTTAGAATCTTAGGCTCTTAGCTTGAATATTCAAAACAAAGCTTATGTGTCTATAGGAATAAATAAGAAATTGTCTTTCAAAAGACAATCATGGAAAAAAATTAGCAACAATAAAAAATACTTTCTGGTGCATAGCAGAATACTTGAACTGAGATATGATCTTCCTTGAAATCACCGATAGCCTGATCGAAATTTTCTTCACATTTTAACTCGTGGGTTATTTCGATAAGTCCACTGTGTGTTGAGTTTACCAAACTTTTGTGTAATTTTGGCACTATTACCCACAGATGAGTTATCCAAGTGACTTATACAATGTGTCTCATTTCCAAACTGGATTTGTATGGTTTTGTAAATAAATAATGAAGGGGTTTAATTTATGCTGCACAAAAATGTCTGTGAAATTTATTTGTCGCTGTTAATTTGTTGGATTTGCTGGAGTACTTCTGTGCTAGCTGATCCAATGCGGTCCAGCTGTTAGCTCACAGGAGGATTTTCAGCTCACTGCATCTCTCATGAAAGAATTGTTGCCATTGAATCTGTATGATAGGAGATAACAGAGCTGGAAATGTACCTCCTACGCTCCTCGGAAAGATTGTCCCTTTCAGTTGTGACATTTCAAGGACTGAAATGAATCATGATAATATTAAGTCATGGTTATTTTTGGTCAGAGATGAACGTATGTAAGACTTCAGTGTGTAGATGGACTCTCTCTCTCTCTCTGTATATATATATAAACTTGTGGAAGAGTCAAGTGACAAATGGGTTAAAAGATTACTTGAGAGTATAGCTGAATGCCACTAGTTAGAATTGCAGTCTGATGTTACATCCACCTGGTGCTCCAAGGGACTCCTGAAATTAAAATTTAGGCTATTTCCTTCCCTCCATGTATGAGTGGTGTGTGCACTGTGGTTCATAGGCTGATGACAATCTATAGTGTGATCTTTTAAAATGAATTTTAATGAGTAATGTGGGTTTTATGTGGATTATAATAGTTATTATCATTACAGAACTGAAAGAATGGGAAAAAGTCTGTTTTACAGAAGGCCACCAATCTGCTCTCCCAGAAATAATACAAGAATATTAGCAATATTTGCAATATAATAACACTTCTCTGATAAGTAACAGATGAGACGGTGTAGTGTTGCAACTGTAGTGAAAGAGGTTTCAATGGCACTCATTTTTTGACACTAATGAGTGTAGATCCTCTGAGTTGGACTGCTTCATCAGATTTTCACCTAAGAGAAGGCTCACAGGACTCCCCGGACCTGTTCTGGGTCCTTGTTCTGAACCTGGTCTGGATCTGATAGAGACCTGGAATTTGTTAATCCGCACAGAAAGCCATAAGCAAAGATAGTGATTGATGTCTTCTGTTCCATAACAAGATCTTCCTCTGAGCATTTTAAAGAAACTTATTGTACTGCACCTTCTTTAAATTCTATTAAGAGGGCCCTGTAATTTGGTAATGCCTAAGTTAATGTACAGGTGACATAGGTAGAAGTAATTGACATTGAAGATACCTAATATTTCTAATAGCCTATCTTCACATGCTTATAATATTGCAAATTTTTAGTAATTTCAGTTAATATTTTCTATGTGGCATATCTGCCTCAGCCTAAATTGTTCTGGAAAATGTTCAGCAAGAGTGGAGCAGCCATTGCTAAGAAAGCATCAGGAGGGTTTAGTGTACATAGGTTTAAAGATACATAGCTAATGTATTGAAAAATTCTAGGTACTTCATGCTTTTAGGGGGTGAGGGGCAGTCAGAATTTGGTGGTTGTTAATATCTTTCGTCATTCTGTGAGAAAGCTATTGAGTTTTGTTCAAATTGTAAGCCTCTAAAAATCTCACATATGTACATATCCTATTGAGATTTGATAGAATTTGGCAGCTTTGTCTGAAGGATCCATTCACATTAAGCATATTCCGGGCCCATATTTCTCCAGTCTGCTAATGGTACTGTGTGTCTGCCTCATAGACATAATTTGTATTTTAGTCCAGGGATGTAAGGGGCAATCAGGATTTTCCACTCATTTTTCTCCTTCCCTAGCTGCTCAGGTTCACTGTCATGCAAGTCACAAAAGACAAAAGCAGAGATTTTTGCTCTGAATGGAAAACAGTGTTATGCCTCAGTTAAAGACCCATATCATAGTACCAATTGTGTAGCAGCTTTTACGTTGTTGTGTCCTAACTTGACTGGGCATATTCGTAAACATAGTTCTGCATACGAAGCTGAATTCCAGCCTGGATTACACTTGTTTACTACTGAAATTACATATAAAACCAGCTGTGCGTATAGCTTTTCCAGAGTTATTTGCATACACAAATATGTGTTGCTTAATGGTATTTTGACTCATTGAAGCCCTTGAACAACCGTGTTAAAGGTGCGTGACTGAAGTTTGTGGTAGTTGTATCATCTGGAGTTTTGAATTCATAGGTAAGAGCATGCCCGGAGTGTTGAAGGACAAACCTTCTCTCTGAGGTTTAAATAGTTTATATAGAGCAGCCTGGCAGCATTACACACTCTCTCCCCAAAGTCTTCTCCAGCTCCCATCTAAGCCTTGGGAACTGGGAACATCCTTTACTAGTTAGCTACTACTGATTTTTGTGTTTTCCAACCCCCAGTGAAGTTTTCATATTAATTAAAGGAGTGAAGAGTTTCATAGCAAGATAACATTTTCCTGACATGCACATGAGAATAAGAGACAAATAGAAAGCTGCAGTTATTCTACAGACACAAATTGATTATCCCACTTTCTATAACTACTCTGCAGAGTGCTGTTCAGCAAGCTTCATGTAACAGCACTTCTTATCACAATGTTGGTTCCATCATGGCAGCAGACTTTCTTCTCCTTTGAAAAAACTATTAAGCAGTTTCTAAATTTCAGCTGAATACACAACTCTAACAAAAAAAAAAAGAGAAAAAAAATCCTTTTGTTTTCTTTTTTAATGGCCAGCCATTAGTGATTCTCAAAATAGAATGCATTTCAAAAGTAGTTTAAGAGCTGCTTTCATCAATCTTTATTATTTATTGGTTGACTCAGATGACAGATCTGAGCTGCTTTATAGTTTGAGGTGTGGCTGATGGTTTGCATGCCCTTCTTGACCTTGTCAAGGGCAAACATAGTTTAAAGTTGTTTATAAACTATAAATTTCATGGTAAAGAATGATGTGAAAATAAATCCAGTGTACTTCTTAAATGATTAAAAGTACGTTGTGTAAACAGGATACTGCAGTGGGGAAGTCTCTAAAGAGTGCGATTCTACTCCTCAGACTATTCTGAATGGACACATAGAACAAGCTGATCTTTAAAAATTATTTCCATCGCTACACTTGGTGAGAATGGCAATAATTTTGGGGGTATTAGCTGCATGTAGCAACGAAACTACTATGAGGTGTTGATGTTTGCAGTTTTAAAGAAAAGAGGTAAAGGCAAGTTCCATTAATATTACAAGAAACCATTGACTGGAAGAGACTGCTCTGTTCCTGACCTCCTGAGATTTTGGAGGCATATGGCTTCTCTTTAGTAAGAGCAGGCTACGATGGCTAGGACACTCAAACTCAAATTGGATGCCTATGGCTGTTAGACATTTGCCCTTCAATTATATTAATTCCAAGACATACCTTGTCTTTGGACAAGTTTATTCTTTTTACAATATTGGACACACATCTCTACAATTTGTACATATATTATAGTATTTGAATGCAGTTGGTGTATAAAGGGTATGTTGCTACACAGTGCATAAGTAAAACAAGGCAGGACAATGAATAAAGGAAAAACAGGATTAGAGTATTTGGGAAAACTATCTGAAATGTTTTTTCAAAGCAAAGACTAGCAATCGCAAGACTTGCAGCTCTAAGGAAAATAAGCTTTACACAATACTAAATGGACTTGCCATGGCATGTGGATGAATCTGCTAGTTAATTCTATTCATGGTTCACAAAAGTATACAAATTACTTTGAAGGTATTAGAAAGTTTTGATTCTAGAGAGCTTAAAGTGTTTGTAAAATGGTATAAAACTGTACAGTTTTGGCACTCCATGGTACCACTCTGATAAAGTGGTGAAAAAAATTACGTGTTTGGTGGTGTGATAAAATAGAAACAAAAAGGATTACCTGCTCACGTCAGTTTCATAAGTTCACCTTTCATCTGAACATAATAGGAAACCTGCTTCTCTACTTCCTGCATGAGATTTTAAGTCCTTCCCTTGTCTATGATTTTCTAAGATTGTTTTTGAATGGCATATTATAATCCAGTGTTATTCCTCCTCTCTCCACCCCATTGCCGGTTCAGCCATTAGATTTTACTAAATGGAGAGAAAAAACAATGAAATTCTGGCACTGTGGAAACTGAGGGCAATTCAGTGCCCACTAATTTATTTACTTAATTGGAAAACTAAAGGGCAAAGACTTGTACATAGTTCCTAGTTCACATCTTAAATTCCTTTGCATATTTAGATTATTGTTCTGGTACACAGATCTTTAATTGTAAAATTAGGATCTCAGTCTGCCTTTCCTCAGATCTAGACTTCAAACTAAGTCCTACCCTTATGATTATTTTACTTTTCCCCTAATTTCTGGAATATTTAGATGGGAATAATTTAATTTCATTAATCCCACTGAGTGGATCATACTCCTCTGAATGAGTTCACAAAGGGTATCTCAAAGACAAAATTATATTTAATCAATTTCAGAGATTCTTAAAGTATATTAGACATCTCTCTGTGATGCAGTTCTAGACATGCTTCCCTCTAGGATGCAGAGGTAAAAACCCTAATCAAGGTTTGTGCTACTTTTGCTCTGTAAATATCACAGAATCACAGAATTTTGGGGGTTGGAAGGGACCTTTGGTGATCATCTAGTCCAACCCCCCTGCCAAAGCAGGTTCACCTAGAGCAGGCTGGACAGAAATGAATCCAGGTGGGTCTTGAATATCTCCAGAGAAGATATAAGCTTTAAAAGTATCCTGTAAGGGCTGTTCTGACCCTATATAGAAGATTTTTTCCAAACTGAAGAGCAGGACCACTTCTAATTCCACATGAGCAATGCTTTTCATGCATTGTTTTCAACCAAAGTGTAAAAAGACAGTGCTGGTATGTGACAATGAAAAACTAACTAGACTCTAAGTGTGTTTCAGCTTGAGTAGGGACTGCACTGGAACTCCTTTAAGTCAATTGCATAAACAGCTCCTCATTTCCTGGTGGAGGTGTCAAGAGATGAGCTGTGAATTCTGCTGTGTCTCCTCTAACAGATGATGAATTTGTGAACCGTAACAGTTAATGAACTTTGGCACATTGTACTGGATACATATGCAAGAGGTTTTGATAATATGCCTAAGACTTATTTTTCAGTTGCAATGGGTGTGACAGTAACCACGAGTAAAGGTGGCTAGAAACAGAAATATATTCATATCACATAAGTAGTACATGTCATTTCTTCATAAAAGAAAACATACATCGTGTCTCAGGGTACAGTGAAAAATACAAAGATTTCTAAGGAAAGAAATTCTATCAAAATATCAAATTTAGCATAAACAGGTGGGGTGGAGTTTGTTTTGGTTTGTTTTTCTAATTTGTGAGGGCAGCACCTATCCAATGTTTCCTTTTGCTTTTGTAGGCAGCTGAAAAATCTTTCCCTTTGTGGATAGTCAGGGAGCTATTGTTATGTTTTTTCCCATGGAAATTGAAGTTACTAAGTTCTATAGAAAAAGAATGTCAGTTTTGCTAAGGAGCTTCCTTCGTAAGGATAATTTTTGAGCAGAATGTCTCTGCTGGTTTTTAATCATGATCAGCTTCATCTGCAAAATTAGAAGCTGATATGCAATGAACAAAAGATGAGGCAAAGCGCAGTGACAATCTCACAGGTTAAATTTGACTTAATACAAAAGGAATCATCGAGAAACAGGAAGAAAAATTCCCTGTTGTGCTTTATTTAGGTCTTACCAGCTTTGCTTATGAGCCTGTCAGAATACAAATTGTTTTCAGTTAGGCAATAATAACAATTAGGAAGACAAAGGGAGAGCAATATGTGGATTCTGTCATTGGAATTTAGTGCAATTCCACACAAGGGGAGTGGAAAGGAGTGACAAGGGATGGAGGAAATATATGAAATGTTATAAAGTAAGAGGTCACAAAATGCTAATTTCGTTGTAGGAAAATGGGGAGAAAATTCTGTTTCCCTGTGCTTCATTCAAAAATTAACATTTTAATATAAAACTGTTCATGCTTCGGGTCTTAGCAGGCTGCTATGCATAGTTTGAAATCAAGCTGCTTCTAGAATTAGTATTCTCTTTACTTATCTAGCTTACGTTTATCTAGTAGTTTGGTGTTTAGGTGTTCAGTTCAATTTATGAACTAAAAATTAGGGTAGAGAACCATAGATAAGCCTGTGCCAAAACCCCACACTTTAGACCAGATTTAAATTTAAAGAAATTTTAAAGATTTCTGACTGTCTCAACTTAGCATTTTGAGCTACTTTCAGCCAAACCAAAACTATATGATCAAGCACTACAGCTTTTAATAATACTTGGTCGGCTTCAGAGTATGTATCCACACCAGAATTTTGCAGCTTGGTGATTTTTTTGGAGCCAAGTTATGATTTTGCTTTTCATTCCAAATACTATCACAGTCCAAAATCGGTCGATTGGCTGTTGCAGCTGGTACAATCCATTAATTTGTTAATGAGGAAGTTGGAATCTGTCCTTGATTTTGCAGCAGCATCTTTGCAGGTATCTGACAGATACTACCTTAACCAAGTGAACTTATTTCATCAAGCTGATAGGTACTGCCCTTTGGAACTTGAACGAGCAAGAGTGACTATTAAAAGTGGAAAACCCACACGAGGCTATAATTGATATCCTTATAGCTCAACTGATCCCAAACATATTTTTGCAAATACATATTCCAAGAACCACCCACACAGACACTGATCTGAGCAGACTAAGCAGCATTAAGTGGTAATGCTTTTTCCTTTAGTGTTTTTTGATGGTTAGCAGAGCTGCCAATCTATTAAAGAACAGTTCTTTTCTATCCACTCCGGAATTGCCGAATATTTCTCTAAATCAATGAGCGGGTGATTTAGAGCACAATATTTTGTGCTCTAAGGAAACGTTGCAAATCTTCCTGGATAGCTGTTGGTGTAGATTTCCCTTATTCCAGTCCTATTTAATAGCCACTTCCCTAAATGTTTGTTGGTTTTGGTCATAAGAGGAATACATAACCAAAGTACTCCAGGTGTGTTATCAAGATAGGCAGGATCTGTTCTTTATTTGCATGTAACTGCAGTAAAATAATGATGCTGTTAGGAATTAAAATAGTAATATAACTGCTGAAAAATTTAGAAGTGCTTTATAGACTTTATATATGTACTTCTCAAATAGGCAGGCTAATTTTGCAGACGATATACCTGAGGCATAGATTTTTAAATGGCTTGAGAGAGGTGAAACACAAACCCACAGTTGAGTCAATACTATTCTAAATGATGACTGCTCTAACTATAATTAAGCTCGGTCTCTTCCAGTTAAAATGTGTTTAACATAATCTGAAGTGGTCTATGTGGCAGACTTTTTATTACTGTAGAACAGTATATCTGGTGTAGAATTCCATGAGGAATTTGAACAGCCTCTGGCACACTGATTTTTCACTAATATTTCTATCAGGTTGAGAAGGTGGGCCCCATCTTGGCAGATGTAGAGAACGAGGTTGGACAAACTCCAGCATGGGTTCTTTGTTTTGCTTTGTTGCTTTCCAATTAAAAAAATAATCAGACATGATGCATAGACATTTTCCTGAAGAGCAACGCATTGAATCGTTTGAAACTTTTCAAATTTCTAATTGTCTGGCAATTGTAGAACTGATAGTGCAGTACAGTGGCACTGTGTCCTCCAACAAAACACTTCATTTTCCTATTGTATATAATTAGAATATCTCTCACAATTCACAAGGGTAAGCAAATAGAAAATCCATTAATTTATCTAAACAACATGGTATTTTATATTGGGAGCTTAGAAAACTGCAGTGACTACAGTGGATTAGAGTTCAATTCTTAATGAAAGCCTGAGAGTACTTTGCACAGCGCATTGCTTATTAAATAATGGCTTGTTCCACGTGCACTCAGACCAACAGACCCATATCAAGTTCAGTGGGCTGTTGCTGGAGCTGCAAAATTCTCTCAAGCTGCATTTCCAAACGGTGATGAATTCAAAGATGAGTATAAAATGTGCTGTTGATTCTGTCCTGCTCTTAGTATTCTTTACCAGTCATAAATGTATATTGTATTATTTGCTGGGCTACATAGTACTTAACAGAAGAAAACTTCTGGAACCGCTATGACCTCAATCTTTACTCCATTAGCCTTACTTAGTAAATTCACTCAAATATACTCACTTTATGTTGTTTTGTAACTAACTTCTACTCTATTCTCATCGTATAGCTACTTGCAAGTTCTCCTTGTATTTTGAACCTATGCGACGCTTACTCCTTATTAGATAGTAAGAAAGCTGAATTCAGTAAAATTCTAGTAGAAAAATAAAGGGTCTTGGAAGAACAAGTGCAGTCACCTTGATACCTTTGTTTCAAAAATTTCAAATAGACATGACTCAGAAAGGGGTAAACAAAAATTTCCTAGCTGGATTGATACTTCTGAGACACCCCCCCACACCCCTTACACGTTTGAATAATTTTGAATAATGCTTTAATGTTTTTAAGTATCAGTCTTCTTAAGTTGCTATTGGCATTCACATTGTAATAAGCTATACATCTTGCAGATGAACCACTGGTAGCTATTGTGTGTACTGTATTCCTGTCTTGATTTGCTACGGTTTTGCTGAGATGTCAAACATTTTACTGATTTGTGCAAATGAGGTATAGCTATCACCATTGTTCACTATCAGATCTCATAGTAACTGCTTCTCCAGAAGCCTAAGGGCTTCTATCTCTTCTGCTAAAGATAATTTATGAGTAGTCAGCCCATAGATTTCCCCAAGGAATCTATGTTAATCCTGGATTTTTCAAAAAATCTTTTAGGCATAGGTCGCTCAGTGCTGCTCCAGGGTAAGCCTTCCCCCATCACAGGCGATACCCACTTTATCTCAGATTTTGTGAAGACTGATACGGCATATTCCCAATCTCTAGAAGTTTATATATCCTCTCATATGGTGTTGTATACGATTATCCTAGCCTGTTGCAGTATCAGAGAATAATTCAGGCTGGAAGGGACTTCAGGAGCTCTCTGCTCCAATTTACCTGCTCAAACCAGCGTCAGACTAGGTTGCTCAGGGCTGTGTCCAGTCATGTCTTGAAAACCTCCAAGGACAGAGGTGGCACAGCCTCTCTGGGCAACTGGCCCACTGCCTGACTGCACTCATGGGGAAAAAGTTTCTCCATATATCCAGCCTGACACTCTGTTTTTTCAGTTTATGCCTGTTGTCTCTCATCGTCCCACCAAGTTAGAACTGTGAAGAACCTGTCTCTGTCCTCTTGATAACCCCTCCACAGGTTCAAGAGGGCTGCTGTTTGTCTCCTGCAAAAGCTGCCTCTTCTCCAGACTTGATTCCTTCAGCCTCTCCTGACAGGGCAAGTGCTCCAGCCCCATCCGTTGCAGTGGCCTCCACTGTGAACTTGCTCCAGTTTTATCCATGTCTTTCCCACACTGTGGGGCTCACAATTGGGTGCAGTGATGTGGTGTAATGACACTTGCCAATTGGTCACTTCTCCCTTTGCTCATCTGCCAGAGCAGTTTCAACCATCATCCCGTGTGTCCCAGTCACAGCTACCGAAGTGGCCTTGACCAGAACCAGGATGCTACAGTCGTATGTACAGAGCCAAACACAATGGTAAAAACTGACGACTCTGATGTTCCACAAGAAGTCTTGTGTTAGGAGTTTTACAGTGGTACAAATTCCAGGAGTTCTTTGATGTGAATGAAGTCTGTCCAAACATTCCAGCAAAACTGTTTTTTGGAGGTTTCCTATACTAGATATTTTTTTAAAAAATATGCTGATTCTGCTTATTTTGCAGAAGAGAATTTTGTTTCCCCTGAACTTTCTCATTAAAATTATTTTCCCTTAAAAATTGAGAGGTAGAAGAGGACTGAAATATTCACTCCAATCAAACCTCTGATACTTTTTGGCATCTAACAATAATACACAGTAAAAATGTTAGTTTTTAATAAAAATGCTTAGACTATTAATGTAAAAAGTATACTAGGTCCGTCAGGTATTTTAAAAATAGGGCAAAATAGCCCAGGTCATGATAAAAATTAGTTGCTACCATATGTGAAATAATTCTGTAACAATCTTAATATGCATGTCTGTGTATTATCATTGTTTCAGTCTCACTGTGTGGAAACATCTACTTTTGATTCTAATTATAGGTATTTACATATGCATGCTGAAACAGAATAGGCCTCCTTTGGGTGCTGTGAGACAGGGTGTCTTGACAGCTTCAAAATCAGCCTGGTATGTGAGCAAAATTAGTGAAAATTCCTGTGGTCCAGAGGCCGTACAAGTAGCTGAAAGCCATGTTGAAACTGGAATTACAATGTAGGAAAATTTCAATGGGGATGAAATTTAAATGAAATTGAGTTATATCAGTAGTAAAAACAAAAGAGCTGAAAGGGTGGAGGGATCTTGAAGAACAGCTCATTAATTCTGAGCTGGATGTTGCACAATAAAGACTTAGTTTTACAAATAAGCCAGAGCTGGTTGCTAAAGACAACATAGATTATATGGAGAAGTAGAGATAATTATTCCTAATAAAAGTCAGTGTTACTGTTAATCCCAAGTAATCAGTGAATGGATCAGTCTCTGAAATTCCTGAAACTGAATTCAGGCCTATAGAGGTTTCTAAAAAAAAACTCAAACGAAACACCACTAACACTCCCAAACCACTTGAAATGGGGGAAAAAAAAGTGGTTTCTTTTAATTTCACTGCTTTTTGAGACTTTGGAAGACATTGTTACTCTTTTATCTGGGAGCATAGGGCCTTCCCACTTTGAAATTCCCATGTAGTCTCCTAATTAAATTTAGGTAAAATAAAAAATATTTGAGATACGTTTGTAAAATCTTTTACTTTTCAAGCTATCATTGATTTATGGTGAGCATTCTGCAAATTATATGACCTACATCTTTGAAAAATACTAGTACTAGTATTTTTGGTGTCATACTGTAATGAGGCTTGGAACTTCACAGAGTTTTAAGTACTATTGTCCTTCAGTTGTCATCTCTTTGTGGTAGCTACTTTATGTCAAGGGGCTATATCCTTCTGGTTTGTGTTTTAAACCGGTAGTATTCTGAAGATAATTCCATGATTTGGTGGGATTAAATCGCAGATACTATTTTGGTAAACTATTTTTTCTTATTTTGGTAAACTATTTTTTCTTATTTAGGGAGCAATAAGAAAAAATGCATAACAGAAAAGGCAAAGGCAGAGCCAAAACTACAAATATACTTTTCAATGCTAGATATATATTCCATATTTTCTATGGCATGTGAGTCAAAGCATTTAGGAAAAAACTGCCTTTGGGCAGTCTTTGGGTATGTTTTGAATATTTAAGTATTGGTTTATTGTCTACATTTTGATTGGCACACCCATTTTATTGTTCATATTCAATATTAATAAACTGTCTTCAATGAAATACTCAGTAGTCAGTAACATTTGTATATACTATACAGTAATATACATATTCATTTGCAATAATATTTGTATAGTTTTGTGGCCTATGTTAAGTAAATGAAAATCTGTCACACTTCTTTGTAATGAATACAAGGATAATAGTGTGTGCTATTTGGATGAAATTAAGATGTCAGGATTCCTGAAAATGAAACATCCCATACAATGAAATAGTTCCCAAAGGAATAATCTCATACTTTATCCTCTGTATTTAACAAAAAAAAAAAAAAATCCAGGCAGCAGCAAAAAGAAAAAAGTTTACTGGATTTGAAAATTGATTTAATATTGGCAGCCTTGGCAGGATTTTTGGTGGGACAATGAACAGCATCCCATGGGACCATAAAATAATCCTGGGAAACTCTCTTCAATTTCAAAAGGCTCAGTCATCCCAGTACATACTTTGTATCTCCCTTCAGTCTTCACTGGGCACCCTCAGATGAAATCATTGCAAAGACTCTGCAGCAGGCTGGCCTCGGAAAGACTTTTCTAATGTCATGTGCCAGAATCTAAGGACAGCGTAAAAACATTATTCCTTCCCCCCATTACTGTGATCACAGGCCAATCAGTCACTCAAATATCCCCACAACGTGCCCTGCATGCCAGGCAAAGCTTTTGAAACCTACAGTCTAATTGCTCTCTACTTACGTCTTCCACTGAAAATGAACCCGTGTCTCTGGATACCATTTACAGCCCAGTGCAGTGGACACAAGGCTCGTATTAGTGGTTCAAAGCCTTTGGAAAATGTATCACAAAATACATAGGAAGTTGTTATTTTCTAGAGTTACTAAATATTCTTGCATTATCCTCTTGTTCCATGGACTTCTCCAAGTAAAAAAGTCAGTTTTGTAGCTGAGTGAGTAGAAAATCTTTATTTTGGAAGGTCTGAAAGTTACTCTTGTATTTCTTAAAAAAATAAAGTTTTCCAGATACACCAAGAAAATCTCTGAGGATAAGCTGTATTAATTCAAAATAGTTTTAAGTGTGTGAAGCTCAGATTTTTTTTTTCCCAGACCTGCTTTTACTGTATGTATATACATTGGATAGTTAACTTCGTGAAATTTTATATACGTGTAAAGCCAGATTACTTTCTTACATTGCTTTACTAAATAAGGTCTGTGGTGCAAAGCCTGGAGGAGGAGGAGCTTTCTGTGGTTACCTTTTTGTGAACCTTGGGGAGCCTGCAACTCTGTTAAGAGATCCCCATTGACAGAAACTCTTTATGGAGGATAGAGCTTGCCTTCATTTACTGGTGAATAAGCAGAGATGACAGTATAGGTCAGACCCTGTTGAATTTTGATGTGTAACAGCTTGGCATTTTAGTCAGAGGCTGTTAAAATTTAAGTTTGCAGATAAAATGCAGTTGCTGCTGAGTAATGTAAGAGCAAAAGAAGAGTCCTAAACATCCTAAGCTTCTCTCATTTCACCCCCTCTCCCCTCCTCCAATTAATCTATCTTTCTTTGCCCAAAGGACTCTGTGCTGGAGTCAAGAGGGTTTGCCTGTTTACCCAGGAGCCCAGCATTACATGTAGGTTTTCAGGCTTTCTAGGTGGGGCTTTAAACTTCTGTTACTTAATTTATTTGGGTAAAAAAATTCCCTGATGAATCAGACATGACCTGTTTTGTTGCTCTGAGCAGCTGAAAAAGGAATTGTACTAGAAAGCTAATATCACTGAAAATATGTGCTTTTTACTAATTAAGTGTAATAAGGCAAACTTCACTAGCACAGCTAGAGTGGGACAATCTCTAAAACTGCTGGGTCAGATCCTGTGTTCATTATCAGGCAAACCTTGCCAATAAAATCAAAAGTGTTTTTGTCAGAGTAGAAGATCTTCAGCATTCTACCTGGTATTTTAACGAATTGCAAATCTGCACTGCATGCGCATTTCTTTTTTTTTTTTTTTTAATAAATATTGGCAAAAACTAACATGTTCATATGTAGGATTTGGATTGAAATCAGATTTGGAATATGTCAGAATATAGGGTTTTACATCAGCCCATCGCTTATTTTTACGGTTCCCAAGGTACAGTTCAGGTTTTCAGAGGTTGGAGAGGGAGAAAAAAGAAAATTAATATTAAGGATGATTAATAGCAAACAGTTATAATATTAGAACAGTTAAAGACTTAGAATATTGCCACTTGTGAAAACATTTCAAAGTAGAAAACTTCTTACATCATTAGAAAAATATGTTAAATAGGCTTTGAAGTGTATTGCTTTAAAATAATTTCAGTAGAAATCACCAATATGACTGGTGGCGCTTAGGAAAAAAAGTATTCAAGGTTACCAAAGCCTGGAAGATCTTTTAAATGCATGTTATACACTCTGATTCACAAAGAATGTGACACTGATGCTTATCATTTAATTTATGATATCATGAATAATACTGGAATACACTATAATTATATAAATAGGTAGGATTCCACAAAAGTTAGTAAATAAAAATGTGTATTTATAAATGCTAATTTATACAACAGAGGTTAGAGCACAGGGATGTTCTGGATTTAATTTAATGGGCTCCTGTTTACTGTATGCTTTAAATCAAAACAAAAGCAGGATGCAAGTTCAAGTAGCCACATGATGCTTTTTGTTGTCTTGAGTAAATGTTGTTTGTGAAATTAAGAAGTGAAAAAGACCCTGTGGCTGCAGGAAAATCCTTGTAGTCATCAATACGACAAACAATTTCTGAAAGAAAATATTTTTATGAAGTTGCCAAACACGATACAAATAGAAAGATTTTGTTGTACAAAATATCTTACTCTTAGTTTACGCTTGCGGTTTAAAAGGAGCATGGCAAAGTAAGATAAAGGATACTATCCCTGTGAGATTGAAATCTGTGAAACAAGATGAAGGAAGACTAAAATAAGATGTTAGGCTTAAACGTTTTAGCAGGTATATTCTTACAGAATCATTGAGGTTGGAAAGGACCCTGAAGATCATTGAGTCCAACCGATGTTTGGTTAATCAGGTAGCACCTCACACAGACTAAGCCACCTGAAATAGCCACTGAGGTACTATTGGTAATAGCTGCAACATTAATTGCTGTGAAAGAGGCGGCCTCTGTTTTTTTCACTGAATAGGGAGGAATTAATACAGGAAACTAACATAAATAGGAAAGGCTTCTAGAACCGGTTCTGGTTTTTGTTTGGTTTTGTGTGTTTGTTTTGGTTTTTTTTTTCTCCCCCATCCAATATCTGCTCTCAGGCACTAGTTAATATTTCAAACATAAAAAACCACAGTTCATTGCAACATTTGTCTGGAAGTTGACTAGGTTTGTTCAAGCGTGGGAGAAAAGATAGACTTGCTGTGGGGTTCTTTTTCCTGATCAGTCCCTTGCCAAGGTTAAACCGTGCAGCTGAGTTTAAATGTCTCTGCGTTTGCTGCTTGGATTCTGGTAAGAAACACCTAAATATTATAGTGCAATGCAAGGAACTGCTGCCACAGAGACAAAGCTGTGTCCTACGATGTGTTGTGCACCGGACGGCATCCGGCTGGATCAACCAAGGTTGCATTTTAAGTAAGGCAAAAGGTCGTGCAGGTTGCAGTGGGGAAGGCTTTCAGCAGAGCATGGCTGCGGGAAGGAGGGAGGGAGGGAGGAATGAAGTAATCCTTTAAAGCAAACAGAGTTGGTTAAATAACGCCATGAAACTTCCAGTTCTCAACAATGGTCAGAGATCAAGCTGTGTTTGTATATTCAGGGTTGAAGGTTAACCAGTAACTAAAGTCTTCCCTGATTGCCACAGGTTTACATTTTCTCTGTCACTGATGTTTGCCAAGTGGGATTTTGTGAGATTAGAAAGAATACAGCTGGGCAAACGGGTATATTATAGGGCTTACCCAAACAGAGCGAGAGAGGAGGGCCACACTGATAGGATACACATGGTGAGTCCAGTCCACTCCGAGAGGCCCGATGGATCGTGTAACAAGCAAGGGCTGAATGCAGAACATTTTAAAAGGAACTCTGTAGTTGAAAGACCACACTCCTCTCATTTCGTGTTTCAAAGAGGTTGCGGCAGGACGTAAGAGTACTGCAACTGAAAGAAGATACAAAGGGATATTTTTTTTTCTGTTTTCCCCAGTGTATTCTCCGTGCCATTTGACAGCCCTTTTCACAAAGCTAGCTTCACTCTTTGCAGCCTTTAGTATTCACGCCACTTGCTGAAAAGATCCTGATTGTCAAAAAGCAGTGAAAATTACTTATCTCGGTAAATGGTAGTAATGACAATAATAATAAGCAGCACATGATATGTAATTGCAATGGTTTTGTCTAGTAATTTTCAAAGAACTGATAATGGAGTGAAAGATTATTTCGCTTATAGAAATAGTCCTCTTTGGCATTTTGTTCTTTCCCTTTCAGCCAAGCAGAACTGGCTAATTTATCTCCATTCTTTATGCCTCTGCTATTTCTGCAAGCGCTGATGACAGCTTAACAAATGTTTATTGATAAAATACGTGATCTTGTTGCCATCTCATTTGGCTGTTGAACTTCTTTGCTCTTTGTTGTTTACAAGAAGAATTATTTGTATTAATCTAAATATTACTGAGGTAGAAATTTTCTGATACTAATAAACGTTCTGGCATCAAATGCAAAAAAGACTATTGAGATGTTTAAGTCTGTTCCCTATTCCAGCATGTCCCTGCATCCAGCACCCAGTACAAGGTGACTCCAGTTGTGGAGGCCTGCAGGGATGCTCTTGTACTACAGTTGATAAGTAACAGTAACGATTCGTGCAAAGGGGTGAACTTTGGGAATCATTTCTCGCTCAGAAACGTCATGCTCAGCAGTCACTGACAGTAAATACAATTTCTCATGTCTAGCAACAGGAATTACTAAAGGTTGCCTCGGCGTGCCTAGCATGTGGCAGGATAAGCTTTAAGACAGACTTCTGCTAAGGAGAATTACTTTGCACAGATAATACTTAAGAATATTCCACAAAAATACTGACTCTCCTATTATCACAGTACAAAGTTTTGCCTTGTTTGGTTATATACATCACTGGAATATGATAGATTTACTTTTTAAAGCGTATTTTGTAACCCTGTGTAAATGAAGTCTCCTATACATGTCTGCATTGTAAATGTATTAAAGGCAGAGAAATAAAAAAGAAGGCAACAACAGAAGTACAAAATCTAAACTGAATTCCTGAAGAATGATTATTTCTTGCAAATGTTGTAAATATTTCTAAGAATCAAACTCCTTCATCTATACCCATGCTGAACAGTACTTTACTTTGGGCTCTCAGAGACTAACACTTGATGTGAGTAAGAGTAGCAGGCACTCTTCTCTCGAAAGCAGCTTTAAATATATAAAAATTCTTTTCACAGACTGATTGATTCATAGAATTATGAGAATCTGCTAAACTGACGGCCATTATGAATTGAATTCTTCAACCCGAACTAAACTCCCCTTACTTTTGCACTTCTTAGCTCCTGCAGAAATAAAAGCCTGGATGAGACTATTCGGACAGTAAAGGAAAGGATCATAACAGAGCCTGGATCTGAGACAGGGGGCTTTAGTTCTGTAGTGGTAACTGAACTGTATAACAATGTCATATACTGAGTTTTATGCCACTTATGCATGAATAATTTCTGCATTATAGGCTCCGTTTCTGCATCACAGCTTCAAAGACGAGAATTTTTACCTTTGCATTTTACCTGAATCTGATTCTCAGGAATTTTGATGCTTTTCCTTGAATTAAAAATTTTTTATTTACTCTGAAACATCTGCATTTCTGTTCTCAATTATTGTCACGTAGAAACATGTCCAGCCAGGTGCTTAAATCTCTCCTCTCCCTTGTGCTTCTGTAGACAGGGAGTGCAATCGGGACCTCGGAAGACTGGTATGAAAATTTCTGTCAGTTTTGGGTTTTGTATACTGCTTCCAAGGGGCAAAAGACTTGGGCACATATATCTGGTAAAGTCCTTAAAGAGCTGGAACTGTATCATAAGCTTTCACTTAATTCTACTTGGTAACAAACCAGGAAGAAAATCTAGAGTTTCAGAAATATAAGGTCAAAGTACACCTATTGTAACATTTTATTTACTGACCCTCACTCAATAGAAAGAGATAAGTAAGTGATGAAGGCTTTTTTAAATTAATGTGAATAAAATGCTAATTATATCTTTAATCTTTACAGTCTAATATATAGTCAGCAAAACAAAAGACCTATTTGGTAAGTAAATATTTATGCATGAAGTACTAAACAAAGATAGTATTAAGGCTTAGTTACCATTATCTGTTGCTTACTAATGGAATTTAATAGGCTGGATTCAAAACCAGCTTTCAGAACGCTTCAAAATTACTTTCGGCATTATCAAGAAGTAAATAGCTTTTCTTCAGATACTTTTGCCTTGGTGGCAAAGATATATTAAGTTTTCAATGCTAACACAGTTGGGCACCTTCTCTTATTCATTAGGAAAACTTTTATAAGGAAGAGTGAAATGGTTGAAATCTGGAGACGGTTGAGAAGGCTGTCACATTTTTCTCTAGTGCTTTTTTTTTTTTTTTTTTCAAAAACTTCAGCAAATTTAACTGCACTTCCGTTGAGAATTGTCTGAGTGACATCTTCATAGACTTGTAGGCAGGTTTGTTTGTCACTCCATGTTTGTGTATTGTTGAATAAAACCTTGACTATGGGATTATTTTTTTTAATGAGCTCTTCTCCTATGGGATCTCTTCCATGAGAATAAATCGACTCAGATCATGTGGACAATTAATATGGGCCAAAGCTTCCAGATTAGTATTGGCTAAATACTGTCCAACGTCTGAGATAAAAATATACTGTCTGTGTCAGCAGATTTCGCTATTAAGTTATGGTTTTGTGATAATGACTTCAGGATTAGAATTACATATACAAAAACTTCGATTTTACGACTTTTGTGCTAAAGCTCAAGAAAAAAAGGGCATACTTCTTAAGCTACTGATTAACACTTTGTTCAAGGTGTTTCTACGTGTAGTCAGGGAAGTTCAGTGCAGTTTACCCATAGGCTTTTACAGTGGTCCCTTTATACTTTGTAAAACTACTTAAGAATGTTAAGTCTGTTCATTGTAATCCAATTTACAAAATGATCCTGTAATCCCTTAGAATGTGAACCATTTCTTTTAATGTGAACCATCTCTTATAAGGTAATAGAAACCTGATTGCACTACGTAGAGAGCAAGGTGACTGGTTTGAACTTTTTTTTTAATCCGGAAGTGAGTTTAAAATGAAGTTTACAGACTCTGGCTGATTAGTAAACAATAATAAGCACATCAGCAAACAATTCACAGATTTTTTTGAGGGACTGTCTGTAATATCACTGATGTGTGGAAGAAAATATTCACATAAATAATCCCATTGCCATTAATAAAAATATTTGTAAGAGTAAAGCTGCTTGCTTAATGCTGAGACAGGAGGCGGATGGTAGCCTCTCATAGAACACTTAAGTTCACCTTTGGAGAAATCAGGTTGCAGGAGTTTAGATGGGTTTAGGTTTATCACAGTACTGACCTCACATGAAATATCCAGCTGAGACTTCTAATGTGATGGCTAGTGTTCTCTCCTCTTTAGCAGCATTTAAGTTTTATGTAGTTTAAGGTCACCCTTGAAACCTTGCTGAGATGTCAATATGAGCAGCTAGGTCATTTTTATGGCCCACTGTTCTTAGTGGAGACAGTATCATTGATCACCAGTGGAGGATTCCACTCGCAGTTAAATCAGAAAGAGCAAAGATGAAGTCTTGTCAAAGCTGAAGGATACAGGATGTCTGTCAAATAAAGAGCAGTTTCTGTGAAGTGTCAAGTCAGAGTAGTTAACTGGCAGTAAATCGATCAGATCCTAGAACGTGTGACCGTTTATGATAAAATTCTCTATTTGGACGTGTATGGTTGAGGAAAGAATTTGATCCAACAGTTTTATCCTGATGTAGCTGTTCATTTTTTAGCAGTGATATAGGGGCAAGCTATTTTGTTTACCTTCTCAAAGATAAGGAAGTCTCCCATAAAGGCACTTTGTTTTCTTTGCCTGACTTTGATATGTTTGATTTGGTGGTGGTGGTGTACTTTTGCGATCCATGTCATAATGCTGCTTATGTGTACTTTTGTCTTTCACTGCTAGCTCAGAACAGACTGACTCTAATAAGATTAGTCAGAAAATATACTTCAGTAAAACAGTATGTTGATATTTTGAAGGTTATCTCTCTTATCAATCTCTCCAATTTCAGCAGGATTGTCCTGTGTTTGAAAATTCTGCCATACTGTTGAATTACAACTTGCCAGAAAAAAACCTCCACCAGGTATGCAGCTGGTGGTACGCATGCACCCGTGTTGGGCGCTAACCCGTGTTGGTGGAACATGGTCTTGATTTCCTGAACATGAGAGACTTCATTCTCTGCATTTTCTCGGGCAGAAAACACTAGAGATTAATGAAAATAGTGTGATCTCTATGATTCTGAATGTAGGTAATTAGGCCTTTGTGTCATCTTCAGGCAGTCTGTAGAGCACATTAAAAACAACGGCACGAAGTGTATGTGTCCCCTGGATGCTAATGGAGCCTTACTTAGTTTTACATTAATATCTGATTGGGGCCTTGAGAGACATACTTCTGCTTGCCTCTGCTTTTCTGCCTTGTAAATTTTCTTCTTCAAAACGTACAAGATATATTAATATATATAATTAAACTAGAAAGAAGTTCAAACCGTAATACAATATAAAATTCAGGTGTCGAGGTATAGCTATCCATTACAAGTACTTACATCTCTTCCACAAGACCTTGTTAATCATCATCTCCTTATGTTTTGAAATACAGAAATAAGGATTTTGAGGGAACATGGTTTTATAGAGTGTAATATGGCATAGTGATAAATTATTTTCTCTGCATATTATTCCCATACTTCTGTAATTATGTTTTTGTAATCCATTTAAGCACTTTGCCTTTGTTTAACCAAGACATACAATGAAAAGTTAGGTTATAAAATGATCCACTCAAGTAGTGACTCTGGCAGTCTAATTAGCAACACTGTGTCATAATGTGCCATTGTGTGTTTTATTCTTTATAATTATTATTGTTTATTTCTGTTAATAAAATAATGATAACTCAGAAACCTCTACTGAAACTGTTATGAAAAATAATGAGACATTCAGTAGTAATTTCTGGCTAGTATTTATGGAGAGGGACATTTGCTTAAGAGGAAAATAAGGTTTTCTAATGTATGATTGTCATGTTGGAATGTTTAAAAACAAATAAACAGACTTGTTGAAATATAAAATCAATTTGAAGACACAAAATAATTTTATTTCTATGAAAAACATGTTTTGGTAGGTTATGCAGTAGATGCAAAAGCCAGGGCTCAGTTTCAATAAATAAATAGAAATAAACTTTTGCCACAGCGTGAGTGTAATACTTTTAAAATAATTACTGTCTTTCAGGCTTATACCTTAGGTAGCAAGTAAAATATATATCAATGAGATAAAAGAAAGCAGGATACAGCAATGCCTGGCACTTAGGAGTTAAGCATAACTTCATGCAATTAAATTGCTTTAGATGTGTTAGAACAGAAGGAAGATCTTAACATATTTGTTTTACAAAAGATCTTAATGCAGTCTTCATTTCTATATAATTTGCACTGCTTTCTGGACAGATGTTAAATGTTGTGTCCATGATGTGTATTTTGCTCTTTCTCTCATCTTCTCCCTGAGCTGAAAACTGGCTGCATCGTAAAGTGTTTCGTTTTGGTAGAATTTGTTCTTAAAAGCAATAAATCCATTTTTAAAATGGATAAGCTGGATGTTAGAGAAGGTCAGCACAAGAAAGATGTCATGCATTTGGAGAGAGAAGTGGAAATGCTTGTGATGACTCGTATTTCCTGATGGAGCTCATTCCTCATTTTGGGTCTGGCCTCCAAAAAACCTTCATTTTCAGCACAAACAAGTTGTACCTTTGGTACAATGATAGAATAGGTATAATGATAGAGACTTCCTGAATATTTGCCGTCAATCAGCATCTTCTCCCATTCTGTAAGTGGTCTTTCATGTTATCTTTCTCACAGGTCACTGAGTGTTTTGAAGGTAAAAGTCTTCACTTGATTTCAAGGAGGAAGCCAATGTAAGCTTCCACAGACAACAAGTACGATGGATTTGTTGTAGTCAATGTTGCTGAACTGCTGTACTGACAAATATTTTTAAAAAACATTATGCATTGTCGAAGTGGAGACAGGAGGTACAAATATGTCATATAACTAAGGAGAAGCTGGAAGAGTTTTCTCTCACGTGAAGATGACCAATATATAATGAATAGATGTAGCTGAACAAGTGTTTGGTAATAAAAGAAATACCACAGCAGTCCTAAGCTGTGTACACAGACGATCACTGATCAGTGCCAACTGTATGATTTAATGATATGAAATACGAGCAGATGTATATGCCGTCTTCATGCTCCTGACACATCTATGTCATTTTCTTAGTTCACATCGATGTTGAAAATATCTGGTGAGAGAATAGGTCTTTTTGACAGTGTAAATTAAGAGTATGGGGATGGATGTGCAGTTTCCTGTTACTGTTGTTTGGAGAGAATGTTTTAAATCATTTCAACACATTCTCTTTGGAGTCCTGCCATACCTTAGGACAGATGATGCTGGATTATGCTGGAAGACCAGGAAGATGAGAATGGATATCTGCTCACTGACAGCAGATCTTCCATCAGTCTCTCTGAAGTTTGTCCTGTCCTCTGTGCTGGCCTTGATCCCAAATGCGATGGATCCAAGGGTTTTGGCTTCAACTGAATGAGTTATATTGCTCTCTGGCTGCCATTTTAGACCTGTTCAGATTTGATATACAGAGTAATGCTAAGACAGAATTTTCCTATCTGAGGATTTTTCAAGTGTTAGTCCAAATACTGCATGCCCCAGGGGAGAAAAGAATATATCTTCCATAACTCAGACATGAGTTATTTCAGTTGTGAGTGGCTGCAGTTGCTTGTGACATTCTTTCATCAGCTAGGCAGCTAATCCACGTGCAAAAACTTCTGGGGAAGGCTTTTGTGCGATTTCCAGTATTTCTTGAGCAGTGTGAGCCTTTCAGACATTCCTGGAGCGTACAGGGGGAACTGGACTACTTAAGAAATCTTAAGTGTTATGTGGTGGTGTCACCAAAATGGGGTGATAGTTCTTTATGTTACTATGCACTCATAAAGTATCTCCCCCATATCAAAAGGTAGCAAGTACTTTGCATCTCAGACAGTTAAATTTGCAAGCTCTGGCCCTGATCCAGAGACCTCTGAAGTATTTTCATTGACCTCATTGAACTTTTTAGTCCGAGCTGTCCAGGCAGCAATGATTTCTCCCATGCAGATGAAACTACCTTTGTTGTGGCTTGTGCCAGCACACGGGAGAGGACAGCAATAATATATACCGGTTCAGTAAAACAAAAAAAAATGTTGCAGTTAATTGAAATTACAAAAGAAATGTGAGTAGGTTAAGAGGACGGTAATCCTCAAAGCTATCAGTTACCCAGGGCTCTGGTGTTAACATGGTCCCCTTGAAAGAAAAAACATAACAACAAGTTGCTAAAGTAGTAGAATGACTTGATGTCAATATCTTGCCTCATATTAGAAGAAAATAACTTTCTAAATCACTAATACCAGTTTTCTCATCATATCTTTGGATGGCCTCCTGGTCAAGCTCCAAGCCCACTACCAGCTTTTCTCTTCCCAACTCAGTAGGTTCAGAACATGAAGCACTGTTGCTCTAAAATGAGTGGAGACAGTCTGTACCTACTCAGTGCCTGCTACCAGCTGGTCAGAGACAAGTCACCTTTGGTCTAGGGTGGACGTGGCAGGATTAGCCATGTGTTGTGCTTCATTGAACAAACCCCCCCAGCCAATGCTGCGTAGCGCAGACTCTGTAACACATTAATGTGACCAAACACATCTGAGACAAAAGCTGTTTTGTTTCCAGTTATCTGAAGCATCAACAGAACGGCTTTCTTGCAAAGTCGAAGTGGATAGGCATTAATAGCATCAAGAAGGAAAAACAAAAATTTATTCAAATGGATCCTTTGCTTCCAGTACTAGTGTCTGCAGATGGACTAAAGTTACTGCTTTCTCTTCTGCTTTCTGCAGATTAATTTGGAGTATTTGTCTCAGCCTGGCAGTTAGCAATAAGAGAAACAAATATGTCCTAACAACATAACGACAGACACAAAATGTACCTCATATTTGCTAAAATGTACTGTACACCTCAAAAACATGTAAGGATTATGTGGTGTACCGATCCCATAACCACCTGCAAATGTTTTAGTCAGGCAATCTCCTTGCTAGGTTACATTTTGTTTTTACATTCCTTACTGTATTTGCAATACGTTTTTTAAATAATAATAATAAACTTGTTTTCATCCATTAAAACCAAATGTCTCCCTTCAGGAAGTTTGTTTACTATTTTCAATACTCATCATTATATTTGGTTCTCTTTCCAGAGTACACACAGCATGTCTGCAGAATGTTCCCTAACCAAGTGGAAATAGATTATTTTAACAAATGGGGCCCTGCTCACTAAAAATGACAGCTCATATCCCATGTAAACTAAACATAGATGGGCAAGTTCTCCACCCCAGCTAGGTGAGCACAGCAGTATGACAGAAGCAGGAACAGAACCCTCCTTGTTTCCCTCAGGCCTACAAGGATAAAGCTGCTACCAGCTTCCCCATACGTCCCCTTCCCCAGCTGCTGCTTTCTTCTTCCTTCCCCCTCGCTCTTTTCTGCCAACAGGAACCGCAGACAATTCATTCCATTACTCATTGCTTGGTAAGGAAAATCCTAGTGAGAGACATATGGATTGCTTTTTCACACTTTGCACCATGAGTCTCATGGAAGGCAGAGAATGTTGTAGTTGTGTCACTACAGTGGTTTAATTTCTGTATTTGGATCTGTGTGTATGAGGAAAAGAGCGTGCCCTTGAGAACACATACTGAAATAATAAATATAATGGCATTTGTTATATTGGCTCTGTGGAATTTAGACTCCTTTGTCACCATGGACAAAGTAACATTTAATGTTGAAATATTAGTGTGTTTATACATCAATATCAGTCTTTCTAAGGCATATAATGTTATTGCTTAATGACACTTACGGAGAGAAGGTTGAATTCTTGGGAAGGTATCATATATACCTGAGCAGGCTGTTCCTTGGTGCCAAAGTTTTTACAAGCCTGGGAAGGAAACTGAACTGGGTCTCTCTTTGGCTGCCTCCATAGTGTAGTTCACAGCTTTAAGACCAAAGATGAGGAATAGATCAGCAAAGACTATTTTGGGGGGCTGGGGGGAGTGGATTGTGGTGCGCAGAGAATGATCAGACAAAGTGCTCTTAGAGGTATTTTACTTTCAGTACACATAGGGAAATGATTAGTGTTGTAGTCAAGGGGGTGAATCTACAGGAACGGATTGTAAGGGCTACATAAATTAACTGGTGAAGTATTATGAGCAGAAAGTGAATCTTATGTTTTGTTACTCTTATATTAGGAGAATATCATCATAATTATGACTTCTAAATCTCCCTGCATGTTGTCTATAAAGGTCTATTCCCACTTTTTTATTTTCTGTGCATCCTATCATAGCTGTTTTTAATGCAGTAGTAGAGAAAAAACTAGTGTAACAGCATTAGCCATTAAAAAAGAATGATTTTAATCCACTAATACACATATGCTACATATGATGGCACATACGCTATTCAGAGCCTTAGTAAGATGCAGTTTCCACAATGAAATGTATTGCTAATAAACAGTTAGATGAGGAGGGAAATACAATATGATTGTGGGTATATGATGATGATTCTTTTGGTTCTTCTACATCGAGAAGTGTTTTAACTTCATTTATGTGTGCATCTATGACAACTTTAGGTGCTTCCAAGTGTTTGCTGATGTGATCATTGGTATTTACACTGCTAGAAAAGGATTTGCATAGGTGTGCAAACAAGAGTGTGTATTTTTTTTCAAACCTATTTGTGAAACATTCCTTTGATCCAGTTAAAACAACAATATTCAGCTTTACTCATGGTGTGGCTGTTTGCCATGTCTTTGTAGTTTTCTGAAAAGAAACAGTCAAACAGGATTTATAACACCTGAAATATTCCGATTCTGAAAATGTTAACCAGTTCCTATCTGCAAACAAATCTATCACGTACTCCACAGCTGAAAATAGGTGACAGCTCAGGAACTGGGATATGACAGGTCTAAAATGGCATACAAAGAACAGAAAGGGATCGTATTAAGACTAAGAACTATGTTTTACTTGTTTGGTTGCTGATGTCGTACTGATAGAGATTTGTTGTGCTATTTGAATCATATAGTGGAAAACATTTCCTACAGGAAATAAAGCTGATAAATTTGTTACAGATTCAGGGTTAGAGGGAAACCCAAACATGCTTTCCACATTGTAAGTTTAGCAGTAGTTGTCTCACAATTTCAATTTGATAAGGACAGCCGATGTATTCAAAGACCAGGAAATAAACAGGAGCATAAACCAAATAGGGGATGAGAGGAAAACATGACCGTGCCCATAAGAGAGTTGATGCTGCAGAAGGATACTGGACGATGAAGAATGTCAAGGCAGGAGCCATTGTATGGAGGAGGAGCTAGTACTAGAGTCAGAAAATGTGAATTTCCCAAAATAATGCTTTTAAACAGAGCTATTTTTTGTCTAGTGCAGGGGAAAGTTTTCTAAAAGGGATGGAAGTACATCCTCTGGTATGTTTTTAGATTTTGAATATCGAACCATGAATATTTATTTTTATTTTTTAAACATAATACCTCCGTATTCGCGGCATTCCAAGACTTTGTGTTCACATCAACACTGAATTACAGTTGATTTCCAATGTTACCCAATTACGGTGTTACAAAAACACAGGAATGAATTCTTCCAAGTAATGCTATCCTGGGTCAGTGTAGCAGAAAGGACTGAACAACTGCTTTCCATCAAAGATTAAACTGCCTATTGATATGGTTCAGTAATAGCAACGCAAGGGAGAGTTACTGCTCATTTGCCTGGGCTGCATTTGTTCACGCAACATTACGTTTTGTAATGGAGCACTAAAGAAATGTAAAACATCAAGGGGTGTATGGTGGAGCATGATCTCTTTTCAGTCCCTTCTCCCCAGGGACTGAAAGAAATCAGCACCCATTCTCATTGATTACAAAGAATTTAGCGTCTCTGATGTGGTGCTGATCAGGTACATCCTATTTTTATTTTCTTCTTGGAGAACCACCTGTAATCCTACAGGTAAACAACAAACTCTTTTTGTTAAAATGATCAGCTGTGACACCATCTGTTAAAGGAAAGGCACCCTTTTTTCCATCATTAGCTCCTTTTTTCTTGTGTTGTAGGTTGAGTTTAGCTTTTTCTAACATTGTTAAACATTGATCATAAGTAAAAAATATAAGCTGGTAAAGAGTTTCAAGACCTATCTGATCATTTCTCTCTCCAAATTGTTTTTCTCACCTTTTATGTGGTATGTGCATCTGATTCTACAGTGATGAAACACTCACATTTGTATTACCTCACAAAAATATTAAATATAGCTGTGCTTGCTCTGGTGTTTTCCCTCTGGAATTGAAATCAGGAGGCTGCAGTGAATCAGGTTTAGGTGGTGACAGTTCTAAAATACCTGTGTGAACTTCATCAGTCCAAAGGACTGAGTGTTTTCAGGTTGAGTATCAAACCTGAAATGCTTTGGATTTGTTCTCTGTAGCCTTTCCTGGAACTTAAGTAAAGTTGAAGATCTCCCTGTTTCGTACATAGAAGGTAGGGGAGCATCACCACAGCCCATGCTTCAGATTTATTCTGTCTCTATATCCAGGCAGAACTTTAGACTTTGTAAGGCAGCTGCAGACACAGCTTTCGGGTATACCAGTAGGTGCTGTGATAAAGAAATGTATTCTACATTTACTCACAGAAAGTTAGATAGCTTAAAGCTGCTAACCTTTTCTGCACTGTTTTTTTATACTGTATGCATGGGTTTAAATGGAAGCATGGGTGTTCGGAGTTGGATCTTGGCCCCCGGTGAATAGTATGCCTTCAGTAGGGTTTGAGGGCTGAGATCTTCAGTTATTTCAGTTGCCAATAGAAGTGTTCTGGACAATGATGAAATAAGCCTGTATTGGAAACTTCTACAGAGCCCCTTTTGTACATGCAGATCTTCCTCTTGTCCATGGCTCTTTGCTTCTCTTTAATAAATGGGTGCAATATACTTGAGGGTAAATCTTGTCTCAGACTAGAAGAGGGATAGAAAAAGAGAAAAGTAACAAAAAGTAAAAATATACTGAACTTGAGCTAAGGATGTTTGGATCCGATTTTTTAAAGAAAATAATCTTTCAGGTTTAAAGAGGAAAATGTAGTGCTCATATTATGCTTTCATGCTCTTGAGGAAAAGAAGCCAGGTCTTTGCTTATTAATCAGGCTGAACTGAGGAAGACTGTGCGGTGTTTGCACAGAAGTTACTAAGGGCAAGCAGTTAACTTGGTTACACTGGCAGCTGGCTGTACCTTGTGTACATATAAGCCACTCCAAAAATTTATCAAGAAATCTTCCAATTAATTCATAGGAGAAGTTAAATATTAATGCAAAAGTAAACAGTCTGTTGACTTGCTGTGTGGCTCATTAGTTAGGAGCATAGCAGCAGTGTTGAAATACTGATAGCTTCAAGAAATGTATGCTAAACGTACCTTTTTTCACAAAACAGCTATGTATCTGAAAGGGATCATAGTAAATTCCACAGTAATTTGCAAAGGGTAAGTCCAGGCAAGATTCTTGTTGTTCCTTCTCTGATCATCCCATGCATTTTTAGTTTTGCCATGTATTCCATAGCATGGAGTATGGTTGTGTTTGTTCAAAAGCTGTATGACGCATCTTCAGTTTTTAGATCAGTAGTGTTGCTGATGTTTTTCAACAGAATCACAGGGTAGCTGAGGCTGGAAGGCACCTCTGGAGATTGCCTAAGCCCTGACCCCTCTGCTCAAGGCTGGGTCAAATAGAGCGGGTTTCTCAGGGTCGTGTGTCTAAGCGGGTTTTGAGTATCTCCATGGATGGAGACTCCACATCCTCTCGGAGTGACCTATCCCAGTGTATGGGCACCCTTATAGTAAAAGTAAAAAATGCTCTTTCTTAAATTTAAATGGAATTTCCTGTATTTCAATTTGTGCCTATTGAATCTTGTCACTGGGCATCACTGAATCTCGTCCTTTCCCTGGCACTCTACCTGTCTTTACTCCCCACAGCCATCAGGAATCCAGGCAGAATGGATAGGAGAAAAATTTCCATTCATGTCTAGCCAAAGTGCTGGTGGTAGAACACTGACTGAGAGCTGGGGTAAAGACATGCTATAGAGGAAGGGGCAGGGCAGTAGGTGATGTGCAGCAGACTAGACCATGGCAGCAGGACACAACTTTTTACAGAGTGTAGGCCATGGTGTGCGATATGGTGTTTTAGACCTACTGCTACACATTAGAAGGAGCAAATGTTTACACGAAAGGAAGTGCCATTACAGGGAGGGAAGGCTTTTGGTGAAGAAGAAGCCAAAGGCTCTTTGTGCTTCGTGGAAGCAAGGCTCTTTCTAGGTATTTTCTTAGGTGACGAGCCATTCACTCTTTTTTTTAAGTTACTCTGGACTCTGTGTAGGTTGATGAAAATTCAGAAACATGACTGTGCATTGCAGTTATATGTAAGTGCATTTCCAAAGGTTTTATCTATTTAGATACAACAGGGACAGAGGGAACATTCTAATCTTGGAGAAAAGGAGGGAAAGAAATCGTAGCAAATGATTTTTCTTAGTTTATGTGTTTAGGGTTTTCTTTCTTTAGTTTCCAGTTTTATTGTTTTAGGGACCAAAATTTGGGGACCAAGATGAAGCAATGTTTATAAATGAGCCTGTATATAAAATTCCCTCTCCTCCAAACTGTGACAAAGAACCTGGCAATTTAGATGAAACCAAAACCCTAATGATTCTTTTCAGATCTTTAATTCAGTGTGTGTTCTTGAATATGTTCTTCTTTTTTATACTGCTTTTACTAATGCCCCTTCAAGGAGGTTGACAACTTGATTTTATTTTGACTTGTTACTGGTTGTCTGATATGACCTTATCTAGATGCTTATATTCCATAACTTTACACTTCTCTGATTCTCCATTGTCTGGCTTTAGTGTAACTCAGAAAGGGCAGCAAGCCCATACTGGCAGCAGATGTCCAAGAAAGGAAAAAGTCAGATCTTCATTTGTTTTTTTCACTAGGGATTTAGACTTTATCACATTACCAGAGTAGGAGTCTATATATTTATTGAGTCATTTGTTTTTCAGGGATATGTCCTCTTTGATAGCATATTTTATATAAAGCTTCTTTATGGTTCCATATTAGAGTAACCAGTCAGACACCTGAATTAATAGGAATTGAAATTATAAAATGAAATTAAGAATTTGGCTTCACTGCTTGTTGATCAGAAAGAAATTTTTCTTGCCTCATTGAAGTTATACTATATTCTGAATAAACAGCTCCAAAACTGGCTTTACCACACAATGGATGTTTTCCATGTGTCAAAGATCTCTGGCGTTTTTGAAACCCCTTCATGGATTGGAAGAGAAGTTGGATTTTATATAAAACTGCTTCTCCTTTTCCTTAAAATAGATGGTCTAAAAGATACCAAAAGTATCCCAGGCTCTGGAACTAATTTTTGTTAGAAAAAAATTTATTCAGACTGAGACAATTTTTTATAAAGCAAAATTTGACCTTCTGAGCAAGAAAAAAAACACTCTAAAGGTTTGAAAAGAAATCTGTCTCCCACGCCTATGTCCTTGAAAGAAGGGCCCTGCAGAGCGGTCTTGCTTCCTGACCTCTCAGCTTCACAAATCTTGTTGAATCTGATACGATCAATGCAGCCTCCTTGGGCTCCCTGTGCTCCTGAAGCACTCCCCACCTGAGCAAAAACCACAGCTTTCCGGAAAGCTGTCCTGCCCCGCCGGTATGCGCCAAGACAACGTAAACTAAAGCCTTCATTTTGGCTTGGGTCAGGCTCTTGTAGCAGAGCACTGTGTACAGTAAACTGAGAACAAACAGGCGAGGCAGGTCTGCCATCCATCAAAACGATGTCAGGTTCATTATGTTCTGTCGCGTCGGGCTTTATCATTCCTCCCCGTGACCTAGTTGGGCAAGCTCTGCCTTTGACTGCACTTAGCTCCAGTAGTGTAAGAACACGGCTTCAGAGATCCGGGGGCTGCTGGCCGTTTCCTTAGTGTTGAGGATGAAAAGGTTAGCTATGGTTTCAGAGGTCATTTTGCAGAACTCAGCACCAGTTTCTTCCACTGAATTTTGTGAAACGTGAGGGCTGGAGGAGGGGCACTTATTTTGTCAGGGAAAACCCACACTGAAAATAAAGCTCAGAGATAAAAACTTGCACAACTTAAAAAAAAAAAAGTTCTCAAGCCTTTTGAACTGAACCCATCATGCTGATTATAGGTTCGATTCCAGTAATTTCTATTACATATGTTTTTCCTGCAAGGAAATGCAGGAAATTGCATGTATTGTTTTAAAAATTGCTTTCCTAAATAATGTAGTTGTCTTTCCTGGTGACCAAAGGAGATAGATTTAATCTGCATCCAGACATCAGTATGTTTTGCTGTAACAAATCAACAGAGCTAAATAAAGCACCATATTATGAAGCTGTACTGGTCATTTCAGATATTTCTAATGAAAATATTATCCTGTTTGTTTTTTTAAAATTATTTTTACTTTAAGTTTCATTAAAAATACTTACCTTGAGTTGGAATTAAAACCTAAAATTTATTTTTAAGTATGAATGTTGCATGTTCAACTTACATGTAGTATTTGTAGGATTTAGTCCTAAGGGAAGAAATAGTGCTGACATCATTTTAATTTACCTGAGCAGCTCATGCTGGGACAGGAAAAATTCTCTTTCCTCGTATCTCGTTAATGTGTATTGCTAGATAAGCCAGAGGTGTATTTTTAAAATGCCTTTTTCGTTGTAACCTGCCAAAATGGCTTTTGTAATGTTCCACACTTACTGTGTGTCTCAGGGCTCCTGCTAGCCGTACTTACTCTAAGCAGAAAGCTGAGATGGCTGTTGTTTGCGTGTGTTTTCAAGTTACTAATTCTGAAATTTTAGCTTGAAAAGTGAAAGAAAATCACAGTTTCCATTTTGCACGTCAGTAACAACAGTCCTGGATGTTGGTTGTGCCTTTGATAAAATCCCTGCAGCTCTACTCCCATCATGTTCTGTGCTTGGTAGCATCTGTGCGGAATCACTACCTTCTAAAAATGCACTTAATCATGAATTTGATCAATGGTTTTGCTGTTGAGATTTTAGCTCCTATCAGCCCCTTATCCAGCATACTCTCAGATTATTAACAACCACAAAAATGTAAGGTTGGGCTGAATATTTGACTTAGGTGCCCCCAAATTATATACTTTCTAGTCTCTGTGGTGGAAATCCTGAGTCCTCATTTATGCACTGAAGATCCCTGCACAGAGCAGGGCCTCAAAGCTGAATCAAAACAAGGTGCTGGCTAATTAGGGAGTGTAAAACAGCTAGCAAAAACCAACCAACCAAACAAAACTGGAACAAAACCCAAAAGAACATCACCAAAAAAACCCCGACAACCCGAACTCAAAAGAAAACCAATAAAGGTCTGGGGGCAACAGTATATCTGAAAACCCAGACTCACAGAGTTTAGGCTGTGCGGTACAGTGTGTCTACTTTAGACATACTTTTATCAAGGTGAATATGTTGCTGTAGAAGTAGATGTGGCTGTAAATAACTTCTTGCAACGCGTGAGCTAACTTGTTTAAAGCGAGATGAAGGATCTCTGAACTGCACCACAATTTGCAGAACAGACATCTCTGGCCTCAGCAGATGTCATCTTCACAAAAGAAGCCTTTCTGCCAGAGGAAAGCAGCACCCATTCTTGTTTCCTTTGAAGCAGAGCTAGAGGAGAAAGCAGGGTCTTGAACGGCTTAGTAGTTAGGACTGTCATCTTGGAGGTTTGAATTCTGTCTGTTTGATGTGAATGCATAAATCCCCATGACCCTGACATGAACCAGGATGGTGGAACATCATGCTGTCCCTTGCTTACACTTGCTGTCCTGTTTGATGGTGGATTCCTTTCTCTAGAATGGCTTAGCATCAATTGTATTGGAGTGTCCACCCTGTGTAAAAGGTTAGTGGTTAGGGCGGTCTCCTGGGAAGTGAGATGTTAGGCTTTTGAATGTCTGTAGGCTTAGGAAGCTACTGAATCCAGCCCTCTCACTTGCTGAGTCCTGCAAGCATTAAGCTGTTGCGTGAAAGGTGGAGATTCCCACCCATCCTTTTAAAAGACAGTGAGCAAGTCTGCATTTTCTGAGGAACCTCATCTTGTCAGTGTGCTCTTGGTATTATTGAGTAATGTATGTTTGGGGTGCCTTAGGGGACCTACACATTCCTTTGCCAAATTTCTAGATCCTATCTTGGGAGGGATGTGAGAAATAGGCACTGAGCTATTTAGGCTGAGGCAATTCCAAGCATGTACAAAGCAAGCTCCTAGGAAACTTTCAGGTCAAATGGGGAGGACAGTGGTAAGTTTAAGCACCCTCTGGAGTAAGAAAATCTTACTAAGTAGTAGTTCGGATTTAATTTTCAACATCTGGGCCTGAGATCTGAGTCAGTCCTGGTTTAGAAACTTGTGTTCTTTGCTGAATGGGACTAATGGTCACCCAAGACAGTTGTAATATTCTAGATACAGACACAGGAAGAAAAAATATTGGCAATTATGCAGATACCCTTTTTTATTTTCAATTTGAGATGTATGTACATTTTGGCTATTTTACTTCAGGTGATGTCTAGATGTGAGTAGTTACTGCTTTTTGACGGACTCTTAATTTTCTGATACTTGATTTACAGACTCCCTTTTCTACTTAATAATGCTGTCTTCTACTTGGAAACAGAACATTCTGGACATGTAAACTTTAGCTGGCTCAGATGTTAACTAAAAAAATACTGAGGACTTTAAGAGTGTAAGCCATCAGGAGTTCTTAAAAAGCTAAAACATTTGGCATTCTTTTGTATCCATGTCAGTAAATTAATTGGAAGACGCACTTGACTATCCTTAGTGTTTTCATAACTATTGCTTTGCAATGAGAGGTTTTACACAACTTTACATATCACAGAGAAAGCAATATTAAGATTTTAGGGTAGGTAAGGAGAAGATTTCTGCATCAGAAGACTTCCACTTTTTCAGATCAGCACTTACACTCGAGACACAGGCAGAGTGATTTTAAACTTAATCTGGCTATCTACTTCAGAAGCTATTTTCCATGAATTCACACCCATTCACACGATCTCACTGCGTGAAAGCTCTCACCTTTGAAAAGCAAAGTTCAAAGTTGAGTACCCTTTCCTGACTGGAACTATTTGCAGCTCAGTTTCCCTCATTTGGGAGATATAATATCACATTCTTGTCTGGTTCCCACTGTTCTAAAGGTATGTAAAGAGCTTTGGTTTTAGAGTTGGGTTTTGTTTTGTTTTTGTTTTTTTTTTTTTTTCCTTTTGTCACCTTAGTGATCCTGTCTTTGGTCAGTGGAAATCAGGTGCTATTTATTCAATTTCTGCAGCACCCACTTCGTGGGAATCTGTGTACCATAAGCTCTGCCCATGGCTTTAGAAAAACAAATCTATTCTGCTTTGGGGATGCCAAATGAGACTAGCTCGGGTCAGACATAAAGGAAGCAGGAAGAGAACAGCAGTGAACAAGGAAACATTAGTATGAAAACAATTTCACATTTATGAATCATAGAGCCTTTGGTGAAATTAATTAGACAATGTGTCCTGAGCACATTCAGAGAAAGAGTTGAAAGACAAAATAACTCTATGTAGGTGAAATAAGTTCATAATGTTATTTGAAGTGTTTTCAAGAATGTTTGTTCTATAGACAAGGAAAATGTGAAAAATTGAAAGTAAGTCGGGACTTGTGGACAGACACAGCACATTTTATTTTACTGTTACACTAGAGGAAACCAGTAACACTTTTAAGCACATAAGCCTGTCATCAGGTGACAGAAAGACAAACTCTTGGGCCTCATGGATAGGAAGAATGGACTGATACCAAAGGCTTTTCCGTTTTTCCCACCATACCAGAGTCAGTACAATAGTTTTTGCTACAATCTCTTGCTCATACCCTGAAAGCATGATCACTACAGCAATGTTCTAGCAAATATGAAAAGACCTTCCATCCTTCTCAGTCACAGTTGTGTTTTTACTTCCACACTGAGAATTCTGAAAAAGCAGGTATTATCCAACAGAAGTACACCCCTGAATATGCTGAAATGTAGTGTCAATTTCGTAAAGGAAAAAAATCTAGAATAAATTGTGTACAACTGTGTATAATTTTGACAATATTTATACGTTTTTGTACCAAAAAAGTGTAATTTATGTTTTCTGTGTGTACTCAGGTAGACTTTTGCATAGAAGAATTTAACTTTTTTCTCTTCTTGTAATGTTCTGGTTGTTTTCTTCTTTTCTACACAGTTTTCTACTGCTTGCACTGTAAAATAGGCCTGAGATTTTCTCTGTATCTGTTCTTCTTTCCTTTTCTTCTTTTTTTATTTTTTGCCCCTACACAAGTCTTATTTAAGCCAGAACTATATTTTTTAAAACTTTATCTCTCTGTTTTCTTGCCAATCTTTAATGAGTACATTAAGGCTTACTATTAAAGTGAAGAACAAACAAAATCACATTCTAAAACATCCTGTTCTGGCTTGTGCTGATTTGCACGTAAATTTTAGGCAGGATTCTTTCTGCCCTATCTTTACATTGGTTGCTCTAGCTAATGGAAGATGTTGTTATTTTTCATTCAGTAAAAGAAACCATAAAAAAATAGTCCCATATTTCAACATTTTCAGTGGAAAAAACCTCAGTATTTGAACAAGGATGTCATGAATGATTATTACAGAGGCTTATGTTTCATTGCTGTGTGATGGGCAGGGAAGAGGGGAGGAAGACAGGCGTTAGAGGGATGGTGGGGCAAAAGACAAGAAAAACGTGTGGTTGAGTGGCAGAAGAACATTCTACACCAAATTCTCTGGTGCTGTAATAAACCAGGTTGATGATGTCGTCTACTCTATATCAAGCACTGACATGCATCAAATATTATTAAATGCTTTAGATATAACCGTTTCAAGAATACACTATAAAATAGTATTTTTACTTTGATGGAGTTTGATTGCTAGTTCAGGAAAATTGCTTTTAACTCTTCTGCTAGCAGAAAATAGCCTTAAAATAAAAAACAGTATATTAGAGTAGGTTAGAAACTTTCCAGTGCCATGAAAGCTAAATGCTAATTTCTTAAACACTAAACATTTCATTTTAAATACTTGCATTTGTTGGATTTCTGTCAACGCGTGGTCCTAAAGTAATGCTTCCTGGGCTTTTACTTGTTTTTTTCCTGAAGTCAGTTCCGCTGAACATCTTGGGATACCTATTGTCTGGGGCGGCTACATCTGGTAAGCATCTCCCCGGGCCGGAGACTGCTGGAGCCTCTTGCAGCTGTTAGTGAAATGGACATTCTGCTTGCCTTATTGCAGAAGTTGATAAGAGATGAGTAATAGTGCACTTCAGTAAACTACAGTGGCAGATGAACACTGGTTGATTAGTTAAGATGAGGTTCAAGTCTAAATTTTTTTGACTTTGCAGTTTATTGCTTGTTTTTCAGACGTGAGAAAATCCTGCACAAACTTGAATACGTGAATCAATTTTACTTTGAAAAACTCACTGGATAGTTCCACAGCCTTCTTGCCAGGGGAAGAAGTTTCCCAACTTTTTACTTACGGACTTTTGTATTGCAGAGCAGTGTAGAAGCAGGAATGTTAATTTTCTTTTGATTCTTACATTTAGACATTCCCAGTTTTGGGGCTCTGTTTGAATCTGGACTGTCCTATAAGCATTTCAAATTTTAAATTTGATGTTAACATTTGAATCCAAACATTCTTAAAATTTTTGGATGGTGGTGCAGAATGTTGGTATGCTAGACCAGTCACATCTGTCAGTTACTACAAGGAAATGTAAATTGTGAGGAATGACTTTCTGGAAATATTTTTGTAGCAGTTATTTGCTTCTCCCATACCCAACCAGTCTGTAAGATCAAAATCTCTTCAGTTTTCATTGTTTTCAAAAAATCACGTGATGCGTTCAGGGGGTTGGGGGTGGGCTTCATAGCGTACCAGTCAAGGGCAAAGATAAATGAAATGTTTTCTTTTGAAGGCAGTATGTTTGAAAGCCGGACCATCCACTGTCAGCAAGCGGGACAAAACCAGGACAAATGATGGAACCAAAGCTTTACATCCTTAGCACAACCTTAAAAATAAATAAACCTGGAAGAGTGCCAGCATGCCTGTATTTACTTGCAGGACACTGTCTGCAGCCCCTTTGTTCCTATTCCTTGTGCTGACAACTTCCAGCTGTGTGGAATATTTAAGATGGGATAATACGAACCTACTGCTAAACTGAGTACTCTACAGTGAGCCTAGTACTGTCAGTTACATCTCTAAAGAGTGCTGAATAAAGACAGGGGGAAAAAAATTATTTTTTTTTAATTATGTTTAGAAAGTTAAGAGGTTTTTCAAGTTTTGAAAGCTGTTTGGTAAAAAGCCCCTAAATCATCTGCTCAGCACCTTCCTATGCTTTCTCCTAAAGATGGTCAATAGTTATTTGTCTTATCAGCTAACTTATCAGCACTTGAGATCTTCTTTTTAAAGCATCTATCAGTTATTTCTCGTATCAGAAACAGTCCTTGAAGTTTTAGGCTGTTCCTCTAGAAATCTGTATTTATAGCCAAACCCCTTTCAGAAGCTTAAGCATGTCTTGAGGATGTAATGTAAACTCTGAGACAGATACTGGGAGTCCCCTTTGAATTCCTTTATTTCCTTTCATCCTTCAAAGAAAGGCATTATATTGATTTAGATTTTATTTTTTTGAGATAGAACACAATTGTTCTGGGAGCTGTTATTGTCGCACCTGAGTCCAAGAAGCAAGTAAATTTCAGAGATTATGTTTGATTTGCCAGCCTTAGTCTCAAATAGCCCATTAGACTTCAAAGATTACTCTTGTGGGCATAAATGTGTGCTTATTTATTTATTTCTCCCTCTGAGTTTGCATTTTTATATCTCTCTCTATGTGTGTGTATACATCTAGATGTATAAAAAAAAGTTTTAGAATTTGTATTACGTTTCAAATCAGCTCAAAGTATACAATTTCAGTGAGTCATCAATCTGAAAAAAATGTTTTGCTTTTGAGCAATCCAAACATTTCATTTCCATTGGGCATAATATTTTTTGTGTCTTAAATTTCAAATTGAAAAATCATTTCAAACATACAAATGGAATTTTTTTTTGTTTTGAAACTGTCAAAATGGATCACTTCAGCAACTTTAGGAACTTTGTTCCTGAAGAAGACATTAATTAAAACTGTCTTTTCCTCCTTTAATTTCAACCAGCTGATGTTTTCTAGCAAAATAAATGAATTTAAAAAAATAAATCATGAACGGGTATGCTTTTCAGAGAGAATTCTGCAGTGTTTTGTTAACTAATGGGCAAAACAGTATATAAAGATTAGTTATAACTGCCATGTCACTTGGAGTGGCTATTTTATCTGTAATATAACACATGTTATTGGAGATACAAAATGAAAAATACACATCAGTTAAGATAAAAATTTGCATTTTAAGGGATTTAAACAAAGCTAATGCCAAACAACGGGTGCATAATCAATATAATGCCCTTCTACACTTAAACCATTTTGAGCTATGGAAAATGTAAATATACTATCAATTTTTTTTTGTGGTGAGCTTCAGTCACGACTGGAACAGTATGACTATATTTATGTGGTGAGCATGTTTCAGTCTTTTGGTAGAAAAAAAAAAATTAAATTGTATAATGATGTCTGAATTAGTTCCAAAACTTGGGGAGTGATTTTATATCTATGCAGATGCTTAAAGAATACGTTGGGCCTGTGCAGCGGAAACAGGGTTATAATAATAGTTGGGGATGTTTTAGGATGAAAAGGGTCAAGTGATGTAAACCACCACAGAGTCTGCATGTTGTCACTATTGAATTAAATAAGGGTATTGAGGACAACAGTATGATTGGGGAAGGGGGGGTGCCTGTATTTTTTGGCTTTGATGCACTCAAAGTACATAGTTTTTAAAGTAATTTTACATAATTATTTATTTGAAACATGAAAAATGTATAAGCGGTCTCAACAGCAACTGTAAAAAGAGTCTCTCCATAGCAAGCCCAGGGACAGTGTGCCTGCAACTCCAAGGCATAACTGCTGCTCTTTTGATGAATGCTTTAAAAACTTTTGACGCAACTTGTGAGTAAAAAGACAGAATAATTACTGTAATCAGAACATCACAAGCTGGGCCCCGGCTCAGCAGCATGTTATGGAGACCTTTCGTGAGTGGTTCTCTGTTGTTTACTTTTTCCATAATAATAAAGGCGGTATATTTTACGTTAACTCTTTATTTAACATAACTGGATATTTAAAATATACAAAACTTTTGCTGAATAAGTAGTTTCCAGATACTGGTGGGGTTTTTTTGTTTGTTTGGGGTTTTTTTTTCGGGTTTTGTTGTGGTTTTTTTTCATTTCAATCAGCACATGTAAAAATATTGCATTTAGTTACATTTTTTCAGGGTTTTGTTTTTGGTTTGTTTTAACCAAAGTCCTTTTTTATCAAAACACTTTATTGCTTTCCATTTTTGCCCAAGCAGCTCTTCCAGCAGCTTGTTTTCCCTGTAAGGAAGAAAAAATGATGATAAAGTTTAGTGTCTGTAATGCAACCCTGCTAATTTAAATACTGTCCAAAGGCTGTTTTCTCTAAGCAATGGACGAATCGGGAAAGAAAAAAAAAAAGAATAAAGATTATTTCATTCTCAGTGTTGAGACCCTTTGAGCCTGCAAGCATAGTCCAAATATTCTATAACTCCAAAATATATTCTCCAGACTTTTCTTAAGAAAACATACTTTGATTTCTCTGAACAATAAGTTGGAGTATTTCTGGCTTTATGATACTCCTATGACTTTCTGAAACAGATGCTTGGGTGAGTTATGTCAGGCAGTGAAGCAGGATCCCGAGGCCAACGCCAAGCTTGATCTCCTTTTCCCCGCAAAGCAGACAGGGATATTGTCCCAGCAGGGAAGTGTGAAGATAGTGACCTCCCCGAGCTGGGTTTGCTGCTGAAAGGCCAGGGTAATGTGGTGAGTTGGAGGGAGCAGCAGGTGTGTTAGCTTAGAGCCATGTGAGAGGCTGTGAACACTGCCTAATGCTTTCTGCCTTCAGCATTCTGTTTTCGGTTGTATCCTGCCAGCTCATCGTAGTAATTTAAGCTGAATTTTTCCATAGATTGTTTCTTCATCACATTGGATTTTTTTTTTTTTTTTTAAGTTTAAATAAAAAAAGTCCATTGGTTTCAAAGAAAAAGGTTGGTGAAGATCAGGTGTTTTTGCCGGTGCTCATTTTCTTAATTCGGTTTTTTGAACAGCTGTGTATCCTCTGTAGTTTGAAGATATATACTGAAATTTGGCAGTGAAGTGCCTGTCATTTTTCTCATGAGATTCACCCTGTTTTAGTCAAGTTGCAAACTGGGGAAAAAATTGCCATTTTCATACATGCAGCAGGATTTCATGTGTTTTATTTGTTCGTTTTGCTGGTGGTATTACTGATTTTCAGAAGAATTTGTCTTATAAAACAAAACAAAAAACTTTTTCACAGAAAAATATTGATAACTTGATACTAACTTTATTCTGAACTAAGACATACCAGCTGAAATAGGGACATTACAATTAATGTAGAAATATCAAAATATTTCATTTTGCCCTGTTCAGCTCTATGTCCCGCAGAAGTACAGCGGTGGTGTGTGAGAAGATAACTACCATGAAGAACCACCAAAGTGCAAAAGGACAGGAGATGTGGTGCATCATGGGGAACAAAATTTGTTTCAGGAAGTATCCTTCTGTGGAAAACTTTGATTTTGTGTGAACTCCCATGATTTCTATAAGAAACTTCTCTGTAAGAGAGGTATTTATTTTCTCTGTTCAGTTCAGTAGAGACTTTTCCAAGGAAGGATGACTACCATTTGTCAAAACTGAGCTTGAAATGGATATTGAAAAAATTAATTCTGTAACACTTTTTAAGTCACCTTGAACGCAGTAAGAATAATGTTGTTATTAATAATGAAGCAGGTGATGTATTGCTCCAGGAATGGCATTAAGAGAGAATGAAACTCAGAGACTGAGAGCTGCTCCAAAGAAGTCAAAGAAATAATGAAAACCCATTCCTACATTTTTCAGGCCTCCTTGCTATTTCCTAACCTTGTAACGGAGCAGATGAACCAAGAACCAGCCTTACTAAGAAATTTCAGACATCTGTTTCAACTTAAAATGCCTCCTTTGTTTCCTACTTTCATCAGGTTTCTTAAAGAACTTCTCTCAGCCAGATCTCCCCAGTGTTGTGATCTATGTGAAATAGTCAATAGCAGTATGCGATAATCTGCAGTGTGATATACTGACAAATACAAACTAGACTAAGCACAATATGGATCTCTTGTTTCTGTAAATATTTCATGCTTTCTTAAAGGACTTAAATTTATGAAGGCCTTAGGGGCATAGATCTGCAAATATAACACTTGTTTTACTCAATTCTTACTACATTTGAAAATGTAGAAATTTCTCTAGCACATGAGCTCTCAAATGCCTTGTCCGTGGAGTCCATGGTTCAGGAATTCTGGCTTTTTGTAGGGTTTTTCTTCTCAATTTTTATTTTAACTCCTTAGAAGAAGCTACAGCTAAGCTAATATTAATCAATACCAGCAATGTTTTTCATAGAGTTGCCACTAAGGTATTTATGTCATCGTAAATATTAGGGAGAACATTTGTGCAGGAGTGGGAGAGCAGCTTGGTTGGCTAAGAGGTTATTTTTATCTTTAGTCAATTTGAATGAAGACATATAAGAGACCAGCTTTTACTACTTTACTTTTTTCTTTTCCCTAAGTAAATCTTCAAGTTTAGACTCAATTTTCTATCAACGCCATGTAGACATAGTGTTCTAAAAGGGACATTAGCCTGATCCAGTGTGACAATTCTCGTGTTACTTTTTTACCATGGAAAATGCTTTAACCACTGAAATACTTTATATGCAGTATAAAACCAAGCAAATTAAAAAAGAAATCTTTTGGATTTCTTTTTTCAAATTTATTTCAGGGGGAGCTGTGGCCCTACTGCTACATCATCACTTTGATCCATGCTCATGCTGAAAGAGGTGGTCTCATCCTTGCCTTGCTGCAGCCATTTCTCAGTTTCTCACTTTTTCCACCATTACTGTTTGTGCAACCTAAACCACTGGAGCACAATCTTTTTTGCAGAGTGCTGGGGGTGGGGACAAGTTGGAAACCAATGCTTTTTTACATAATGGCTGAAAGTAATGCGCTGGAAATACACAGCTTTGATACTACATTGGGAACTACTTCACGATATAGTATGCAAAAAGTTAATTCCACTTTATTCAGATAAAAATATAGGCAGGATGAAGCCTACGTAAAAGACTAAATGATAAGAATGAGAAATGAAACTGTTAAATACGTTTGGAGAACAGCAAGTGAAATCATACAGTAGTGGTAGTAAGTGCTAGTGTTAGGACCTGTTGCGCTTGTTATCTTTGTTACTGACTTGGAAAAAGGAGTTAGCCACTCAGTAAATTAACAGCCCCAAAATCGCTACAAGTCTGAATCTCATTTTAGAAAATGACATGAAAAAAGATGTCACGGTAGAAAGGAAACCTGGGAAAGAATTAGCAGTACAAGGTTACTCTTTTAATAAACAGTGAAGAATTTAGGGCTTAGACACCTGGAGAAGATCTTTCCATCAATTGTCGTAGCTCCATTGACTTGGTTTAGTTGCAATTTCTTGGGCCAAGGTCAAATTATTTAGCTGGAAACATGTGGACAAAAACAATGAGGTATAGTAAAATACAGAGCAAATGTATATTGAAGATACACACACACACGTGAGATCCTTACAGTGTGGTAAAATTGGCTGTGGAATAGTCTACTTAGGGAAAAGTATAAATCACATTGTTTGGAGCTTTTAAAGTGATTCTGAGCAAAGCCCAGTGTAGCGTGCTGAAGTGGAGTGATCTTTCACTGGCTAGAAAATGGGCTGTATTCCATAGCCTTTCCAAACGCTGTTATTCTTTACAAGAAGCCACATAGGAGAAGGATCAGATTTAAGTATTTATGTATGAAATAAGCATAGAGATTCAAAATTACTTTCAAATCAAAACCAGATTTATAAATCACTGTTACTGCATTGTCTTGATTGAAGACAGCACCTTTGTAGACTGTTTGTGCCCATCATTGAGGTTTTGGTACCCAGATGTTGGTCTGTAAGCTTGGTAAGACCTCTGATAGTAAATTAAGGAATAAGATTTTAAATTGTATAAAAAAATCAGATTTGAAATCTTGGTTTTTGTCTTTTTCTTTAAAGAGATTAAGCTAGGGTAGTATCTCAACATATCTAAAAAGCATCCTGACCTAAACAGAGGACCGAGAAATATTGAAGATACATTTATAAATTTGAGTGCAGTTTGCCCTAAACACATATCAACTAAGTTCTGAATTTCCCTCACACCCATTGCTCTTTTTTCAGTTTATAATCTAAATACCTTCTCTCCAATGGCATCAATAGTTGTGCCAAAGAGTTATTTGGAGTTTCAGAAATATGTAAGCTCAGGTTTTTAGGTTCCTTTAGATACAGGAAAAGAGACATAGTTGCTGCAACAAAATGCTCTGCCCACCCACACATGGCAGCCAAAACTAAACCATAAGGATAAAAACATGCTGCTTGGCAGAGATATGAGGTAACTTGCATAAGCAAAAGCTATGCCTGTAGCCACCATAAAAACTTAATCTTCATTTGAGAGTCCTGTGTTGTGTTTCAATTTGTTCAATATAGAAGCTAAAAAACAAACACAGTTAAGAAGATAGTCACTGGATAGTAAGGAAAGAGGGGGAAAAAATGCACAGGAATGTTCTTGTAACTACATTTTGTTGCTTGTATTTGGCTTTGAGAAATGCAGCTTTGCTTTCTTGATTTGCAGAGGATTTCTAGACTGCTAAATAGCACATCACTGCAGTAATGCTAAGCTTTAAAACTGGAACATTGAGAGAGGACATTCAGTCACTGTGTTTTGGTAGTGTTAGCGTTACTCTGTGTTAAACTGGAGCTGCGTGGATCAGTCGACATGTGTCGTCCTTGGGTATAAAATAGAGTGCTCTTTAGTCAGATATTTGGATGCAGCAGATACTATCTTTAAAATTTAAGAGACTTCCCACTTTTCCTCTCTAGCAATAGTCATAAACAGATGTCAAGGCTTGAAAAACAATTTCTGACGATACTGTGGCTTCTCACATTTCATCATGCCATACTTAAAGAGAAAAGGGAGAGGAGGCAGGCTGCTGATAACCACTCGAAAACAAAGATGTATGGTCAGATGGAGAATTACAATGAAATATGTTGATATTAATGCCTGGTTTTCACTACAGGACAAGCAAGAGGTTTGTCAAGAGTATTCTGTTTCTACACCAGTAAAATCTACATACAGCGGGACAAGTTAAGGGCTTGTATCAGGGATAGTGCAATGCACTGAAGGCAAAATGTAGAGGGCCAGAATAAACTTATTACTCAGGTCCCCATAGACATTAAATCAAGTGTCTCTTGCTTCAGGAAAGCGGATTTTACATTATAGATCTACAAAAGGCTGCACGTAGGGGAATCATAGAATCATAGAATTGTCAGGGTTGGAAGGGACCTTAAAGATCATCTAGTTCCAACCCCCCTGCCATGGGCAGGGACACCTCCCACTAGATCAGGTTGCTCAGAGCCCCGTGCAGCCTGGCCTTAAAAACTTCGGGGGATGGGGCTTCCACCACCTCTCTGGGCAACCTGTTCCAGTGCCTCACCACCCTCGTGGTGAAGAACTTCTTCCTAACGTCCATTCTGAATCGACCCATCTCTGGTTTTAATCCATTCCCTCTAGTCCTACCATTACCCGACATCCCAGAAAGTCCCTCACCAGCTTTCTTGTAGGCCCCCTTAAGGTACTGGTAGGCCACAATAAGGTCGCCTCGGAGCTTTCTTTTCTCCAGACTGAACAACCCCAACTCTCTCAGTCTGTCTTCATAGGAGAGGTGCCCCAGCTCTCTGATCATCCTCATGGCCCTTCTCTGGACGCGTTCCAGCACGTCCATATCTTTCTTGTAGTAGGTGCTCCAGAACTGGACGCAGTACTGCAGGTGGGGTCTCAGGAGAGTGGAGTAGAGGGGGAGAATCACCTCCCTCGACCTGCTGGCCACACTTCTCTTGATGCAGCCCAGGATACGGTTGGCTTTCTGGGCTGCAAATGCACACTGACGGCTCATGTTGAGCCTCTCGTCCACCAGTACCCCCAAGTCCTTTTCTTCAGGGCTGCTCTCAAGCCAGTCACTGCCCAGCCTATATCGTTGCTTGGGATTGCCCTGACCCAGATGGAGGACCCAGGGGAAGTACCGGTTCATTTCCAATTATCTCCAATAATACACTATCTCCAATGGTACACAAGTTTTCCTAATTGCCCGGGAGATAAAGTTAGTGAGAGGATGGACAGCATTTTTATGCGTGCCAAAGAAGTCTCCATCCTGCTGCTGATCAACCTTTCTCAGGCCTCACTTTCTAACAGCTGGGATGAACCTGCTGTTCCCAGAGCAGCACAGCTGTGTGTGGTATTAGAAAGTGTCCAAACGCAGCTTGTCTGGGAGATTTGTTCCCCCTCCACCCCAAGAAGTACTTGCTGGCTTCAGAAGAGGTGAATAAAAACATATGTCACAGAGCAGAGCTATAAAAATAGTTTTATTTTAAAGACAAAAGCGTTTCAGTGTTGTGTTGTTTTACCGAGTTGCCAGGAACTTGCTTGAAAGTTCATTGTGTTTTATTTTGTGTGCTTGTGATCGTGTGGCAGTATTTAAACCGAAACGCGTGGGTTTGTCCTGTGCAATCTTACCTCCTGATGTGCTGTCCTGACAGAGTGTGACACCTTTAAAGTGACATCTAGATAGCCAGTGGCTTGTTGGGGACAACCCAGTTATTACTACATGAAAGTATATCTTTGACTGACAGCTTGTTCTTTTGCTTCTCATCATGACGAACATGGAGCCAAAGCCTCTCAGTCCCTGCAGAAAACTGTGAAAAGGCCCTTGAGTCATTTGTTAAGGAGAAATTCTGATGTCCCCGGAGGGAGCCAGGCAGGTCTCCTTGAAGGTTTGTGCTTATTTTCAGCAGAATAAAGCAATTTGCTCTGCTTCAGCTTACTGCTTTTATTGTGATTCAGATTACAGCAACAGTTGTTTTCCAGGGACCTAGGTGCATATTTGCCTGGCTTGTTGAATGAGGTGTTCAGCAAGCTCCGGGTATCCTGTGTTTTCCCATTTGTGTGTTTGTCCTTTCTTAATGATCTAACTGGGTCATAGGACAAATTCTTTCTGGAGGTTGGCTTTCCTGTCTTCTGTTAGCAAGTCTAAGACTTCCAGAGGTGTCTGCCTGCAAGTGAGGTGGGTGGTGGCATTTTCAAGGTTATGGCTCAGTGCCCAATTCAGAAAAGGGGACCAGTTCTTCCATCATCATATTGGTTCCAGTTCTTCGTCATTTAATTTCTTCTAGCAACACGCATTTGAAAGCTCACATGTGCCTGTTGTTGCTCATGCTTAGCTGAAAATAAACTATAAAGCTCCCAAACAATTCTGAGCACTGCCTCACCTGTCCAAATCCCATTAGTGACTGGTATGTCAACGATTGCTGAAGGAGTCCATGCTATTTGTCCATAAAAATTATCTCATTTCTTTTAGCTTACACAGCTGTCTCTTGCTGTCTTGACATAACTGCTTGTCGATTAAAATTCTTGGCACAGAACAGGCTTTACTTACGTGTACCTCGTCATTTTGATTATTTCTGTTCTTCAGGGGAACTGAAAGCATGTAATCTCTGATTTGTAAGGCAGTCTTGTTACAGGTATTTTATTTTATAGGGTTTAAAATAGGGCCATATTTGGTATGTTCCTTTGATTTAAAAGACTATTCTAGTGAAATATGCTTTCTAATAAGATGGTTGTGAGGTGGTTGTAGCCACAGACCTAACCAAACACATGTACATTGATTGCACAGTAACTCAGCTTCTTCTCCCCACCCCCAGTTTGGTTTGCTTTTCCTTTTCCTTTTAAAAGCAGTCTTGTCAGGATGAAGGCTGTCCTGAATAACTGCTTAACATACCTTGATTCTAGACTGGAAGTCGCTGATTTCTTTTGAAATGTTGTTCTTGCCCACAACAAACAGTTTCAGCCTTTCTTTTCTCTGCCAACGGAACGCTGGGAGCAAGGGGTGGGTTAGTATACCAGCCCGTGAAGCGGCTCTGTTAGGGCACTTAATTTTAGGAGCTTAACCTTAAACACCAAGCTTTAAGACACTCTCATTAGTGTTACAGAGCTAACTCATAAAATCTCTCAGATTCAGAAGACGGTGAATCGATAAACGCTTTCCTTTTATTTAAACCAGAGCTTTAGAGTTATCTGTGAATCAAATTATCGCCTCACTGAAACCAAAATTATGCCTGTTAAAATATTAACATTTTTGCCATGGCCATGCTAATCTACTTAAAAGTTAGTTAAATGCTATGCAATGACTTTCTTAAAATATGTGGAGGAGGTTACCTTATGTATTAAATGTATTTAGTCAAAATCATAAAAGATAACATTTACAGAAAAAAAAATCATGAAACTATATCTAAATTCAAGTTAACCCAAAAATATAGTTTCGTTGAAATGGAAGTGTTTCACAGAGAGATTTTGACTTAGGGAGTGATTATTAAAACAAAACAAAAACAACGGCAACATCTTTAAGCCCTCTGTTTTTTCCACTCTAAATCAGTTCTTGGATGAGGGCTAAAATAGAGTTTAATGCTTACGTATCATCAAAGCAAAAAAGTTTGCACAACCTTAAATATTTTTTCCCAGTTTAATTTCAAGAGGAGTGTAGAGAATTTCTTACTTTCTGTTGCAGAACAAGAAAATATTCAGAACCCTGAAATTTATAAAGGACCAGAAATCTGATTCTTACATATCTGTAACAGTTATATACAGATATACCTTCTCATTATATTGTTTTGCAGTAAATTACTTCGATCTTAAGGCCTGCATTAAGAGCAGATTTATTAATAGCTGAGTTTAGATTACTGTGCTGTAAAAATTATGGTTGGTGTTTTCCAGTTAAAATGCCTCAGTACTGTAAACTCAGTTATACGTAAAATTCTTACCTTGGATTTTTTGTGGTGAAACCAACAGTTCTTATAAGTAACCTTCATAAGTTTGTTTACGAAACTAATAGACTAGATGTCGCAGGCGTTGTGAAATAAATAGTCTTGTAGAGCTGCCTAATTTACAAATTCTACTATTCATTAAAAAAAAAAAAAGAGAATTCCAGCATTTAGTTATTACATGCAAATGTTCATGATGAGAAAATATTCAGTATTGTCATTCAATTCAAATAAGATGTAAAGTATCTGCTAGTGGGCTTGTGCAGTCACACGGAGCCATGTGTATGCGGTATCAATACCTATGGAGGCAGGAGTTTGGAGAAGTTGGAATGTCTGCTGCTAGCAAATGTTCTCAGGGTGATTTTCCATATCAGATTATTGATAAACTGGGCTGTTGATGACATTTTCTTCGGAAATTCTGTGATTAGTGTTTTTGAAACATTTCTATTAAAATTCTACACAACAGAACTCGTTGCATAAAAACTAATAGAAACTGGTTTATGCGTGGTACAAATTCATTACTGTAATTAGTTAGCTAAATTCTGTTTTGAATGCATGCAGCCAGGCTCTTTTGAGTTCCTAGTTACGTGGCATACATGTAATCTGTTTGCTGTTTTAAGCATGCCCTGTTTCTTTAAACAGCCATATTTCATTTGTCTCTTCTGAAGCATCCATGTTTGGAGTTACTAGTATCTATGGGGAAAAAAAAAAGGAAAGATAGATGACATAAAGCCCATGAGCAAACATAAAATACAAAAGCAAAGTAACATGCAGGACCACATCTTAATAAAGTACTGCAAGTTTTCCAGGGCATGTTGTTCTAGTCTGTGCGTGTGCAAATTAATTGTTGGTACATGCAACAAATATATGGTTGCAGCCGTATATTTTAAGTGTATCTAGATATTAAAAAATGTGATCCATGAAACACAATCGACATCGCTTACACTATGTAATCTATACAGTTATTACCATGGAGATTTTTAACAAGGACATCTGGTTTCTTCTTCTTATAAAGTTAAGCTTACTTTCTCGACATTCCCCTTCTTCCACAGTACTTTTTAGTCTTATGTATAAAACATGTGCAAAGTTATTCTCCTGATCATCTTTGCATTTAATTGCATTTGGTGTTAGAGTAGTTCAAACAGTTGGCAAAAACTGTAAATTTTTCAGATCCCTTACCTGCAGAATGTTCTTTGTGGGGTTTTTTTTGTGTTTTTGTTTGTTTGTTTGTTTGTTTTTGTTTTTTAAAAACTACAGCTCAGAATGATAACTTCATAAAGTGTTTATTTTACAAAACAGAGTCAAACAAATAACATTAATAGCTATATCATATAATTAGCCAAATTCCCTCTGATTCTGTAAACTCCAGCCAGGCTTTTCCCACTCTCTTTTTCTGTCTTGGGCAGAGATGTTCTATTGTGTAAAGCTCCGCTATTGTTGTATTGAATGGAGGAACATGGAAAGAACAACCAGTGAGCATCCTTAACCTCACTTCACCCCACATTGGTTTTAAAATACAGCTGATGTTTTTCAGTAGAAAAGTGAATGATAGTATCAAACAGCCTGGAAGGTGAAAGAAGTGACTGCAACTACCAGTTATTCAAAGTAATCCACTACATTTCAGGGTAATGTACTATAAATCAAGGTATTTAGTGGCCAGTTTAATTTATATCACCCTGACAGCCAAAGAGAGAGAGTATTTAATGCATTTCTTTATATCCTGCTGGAAACACTGGAAAGGTCTTGCCTCAGTGTGAATCATGGTCGAGTCTTAGAGGTATTTTCTGTTATCTCTTGGAGACTCATCTTACTGCTATTGAGGTCAGTGAGAGTTTAGTGATTGAAAACATGTTTGTAGTGATAACATCCCTCTACTCTCTTAATAATCAATTCAAACAGCTAATAGCTCTGAAGAAACCTTTCTGTGTCTCTCTCGCTTCCTCAGTTGTTGAAAATTTTACTTCAAAGAAGTGCTATTTTCTTAGCGTTCTTATTAATTGATATTCTTGATCTCAAAGTAGGCTATAAATAGTAGCCTTTTGCTGTCTGTGATACGTAGTACTGCAGTTCTCACTTTCTTTGCGTGTCTACTCTTCTTAAAAACACATTTTTCCCCAGTATCTTTTATATGTAATGGACAAATGACTGGATTCATTGATTCCAGTTTATGGTGGCATTTGGAATTTAATGACCAGATTTAAGTTTCAAGCAAGATTCTTCAGCTGTGAAAGTAAACTGAAAGCTTGCAGTGATTTTTGTTATTCTGAGGTACTGCAGCAGACACAAAGGCAACTGCAGTCCAACATAGACGTGTCTGGGTCAGCACACTTAGGATGTCATGGTCATCCAAGGTCAGCGGGGCATCAAGGAACCCCAAAAAGCAGAAAAGATGCATCAATGCGTTGCACTACTACTGTGAATGATCTACAGTGATCAAATTTTGTTAGTTTTAAACTCACTTGAGTGACTTTTCATGACACTGAAGTAATTTGTGTGGGTGCAGTAAACGTCACTTACCTTCCTCTAATACGGTATCAAGCTTGCCAATTTTCAAATAGCAGCTCTCCATTTTGTCTCTTTCACAGGCATTTGCTGCTTTTGCATTGCATTCCAAAATGAGCAACCTCCTTCTGCATCCTTACTACATCCTCACTAATGCAGTGGCTCGAAATCCAGTGAAGTTTGAAGTCAGGACTTAACTTGGTTTTCCTTAAATACAAGTAAAAATTTCTTATTATTGTTTTACCCCAACTGCCAGGGATGTGATCCTTAGGACAGAAACAAAAGAACATACATTTTCAGATTGCATTTCCATACTTTCAGCTTTGTGGCTTCTTTCTGATGAATGAACAAACCCCATCACATACCGAGTAAATGTTACAAGAAAAAAAGACTCCTGAAACATATTAGCTGCCTACAGTGACAGCCCAGGTCTCAGTTCAAAGAAAGTTGTCCTGAGCATCACAGACACGTTGGAATACATCCTTCCCACATTCCTGTGAAACCACAGACAGGACATCCTGCACCATAATAACAAGAGCCTGTGGGTTGTGAAGAGCCAGGAAAGAGCGGTATTAGAATAGGGGAAAGAAGTTATACTTGAACGAGAAAATATCAGTCCTTTCTGCTAGACTCCAAACTGATTCCTGAACTGAATTCAAAAGACTCATTTGTGTTTTCTACATCATTTGAAACTTCTTTATAACGGTATGATATGGCTGTAGGATAATACATGCTGTTTATTTCATAAGAGAACTGTCTCAGCTATAATTTTATCCTGGTTGGACACTTGGGCTTTATGAGATCTCAGAACAAACCAAGCCTATAGGAATAAAATCTAAAACCAAATAATATGTCCTTGGCAGTTAAATATACATACATGTCTATGCTATTTACTGGGTTTCAGTCACAAAGTGCTAATTCATAATTAATGCTGCCAAGTTCTCCCTCAAAAACTTAACTGGAAGATGTCTGGGGGGAACGGCACTGCTCATGCTCAGAGATCTTTTCGAATACCAAATTGTACTTCTCTAGACAGTGTGTACTCTGTTCTCTCCTACTTGTTTAAGAAGAGGGCAGATCAGAGGCTATGGAAATGTCCGTGGATATGCATCCAAATCCAGTCTTGCTATGTTTGGTGAATAGCAGCTGTTTATGGGTGCTATTTACTTTGAATAAAGAGTCAAGAAAGGCCCCACCATTAAACTACATCTGTCTGAGGTGTTCTTCTCCAGGTACATGAGCTTTGCCACCTTAGAAATACTCATACATTCCTTTAAATAAGTTTGCTTTCTATTCATTATTTACTGTGCTTGCTGTATTCATCATAAATTTGTTATATATTTAATGCTCATTCAGAAAAAGAAACGTTTTTCCGTCCTCCCTAGAAAGGCTAAAAAATTGAAATGGTAATAGTAACTCAAAGAAATGGACAGCAAACAAGTGGTAGTTTTAATAATGTGAATCCTTCATAAAGTGAATTAAGTATTCCTGATAGTTTTCTTATTCAGTTTTGCTTGAAATCTTCCTTGTAGTTTTTTTTTTGTGTTCCAAAGTGGCTTTATGCAAACCCACGCTATAGGATAGTCTCTGCTCTCCTTAATGCCAAAAGACTGTTCAATGGTATCAGAGACAGAAATCCTCTGAGAGAATGCACTATTCCACTTGACTAAAATGAAAACAAAATCCTTTGATTGCAGCAGAGTCTGTTTCTTTTCTTGTAAGGACTGAAGATATTTTGGCAGCTATGCTGCTTTTCTTGTGATTTGTGGTATTGTTTATTATGAAAACAAATTGCCCATCTATTGGAGGATATTGAGCCAAATTTGCTGATGTCAGTGAAGATACCCTGCGGCTGAAATGAGGTTGCTATAATCCGTGCAGAAATTTCAGAGGCTTAGAAAACTGCTGCAGAGAAACATCACAACTTTGCAGCTTTGGAACATTTTTAACTGGGAACCCCTGGCAATGTAAAGGGAATTCAGGGTCCGACTTTTGCATTGGGCTTCATTTTTAAATGGAAGAGGTAGGGCTGCGCCGGTGTCTGTCAGCAACAGCAGTCTCCAACAGCAGGGGGTAGAGGTCAGTCTTAAAAGACAGTGGCTCACCTGTGGTGGATCAGCACATACTAAAACTGACCTCAGCTTCAGTATCTGCCTCTTCTCTCTGTCACAGCATCACCATGAATGCCAGGGAAATCATGCCTCGGGTGGAGGGAAACCTCTGTTCCACCCGAGCCTTTGCTCCGGTGAAGGTAGATGAGTGCGAAGAGCAGAACAGCACAGGGCTTTTCTAGTGCTTCCCCTGCCTTTGAGTCACAACCAACTCCATGCTAAATTCTGACGAGAAACACAAATTAACTGCTTCTTTCCATAACAGTGTAGAAAAGTGGATTTCCTAAGCACTGCTGATTATTGCTGCCCGGTGGGGGAAGTGCCGAGCCATAAANACAATCAGGGAAAACATGAGAAAGTTTTATTAGCCTGTTCCATATTGTGTGTGTACTTTTGTAGCAGCTTCAGGCAAGGGACTGTTTTCCAGCTGCTTGCCGGGTGAACTTCTGTTGTTCTGCATGCTAGGTAATGGGATGAGGAGGAAAACGAGCTCACTTGCATCCATAGTAAAACATCATGGACCCTTTAATTGTGAAAAATACGAGGTCTCAAATTTTATCTGTTAACTAGTACATGTAATAGCCACATGTCACTAGTGCGGGTTGAACTGCATCACCACCTCTGTGATCCAGCATCGTCATTATTTTGTGTAAGGAGAACATTTTAATAGTGAACATAGTCTTGCTTCATATCTAGTTTTATTAGGCTGTGACAGTGTACTTTCACAGCAATTAGTTCAGTCAGTTCCATTAAATATGACATGTTGCAAGCCCTTCTGCTTCGCTCATTTCAAGTCTGAGAAACTGACTTCTAAGATCAACAGTGTGATGAGAGACAACGCTGCCCGCTTTCACCTTGGAATATGGAAATGTAGAAATAAGACACTTACTATGTCTTATTAAGATCTGTATCTTTTATATATATAACCATTCTATATATGTAATTTGTGAATGTAATATACTTTATTCCAAAAACATCTGACTTGCTGGCTCAGTATGAAGCCCATACAGGGCACGGGGCTCCACTAGATTCCTGCTTGCTAGCTTCACGTAAACCCTAGTCAAAATCTCTTTCTTTTTTTTTTTTTTTTTTTAGTAGATATGAGCTTAGAGCAATAAAATAGTTTTAATTTCACAAATGGACACTCCTTGGGAGATTGGATTAGATCTCAGTTTCCCCTCTCTCTTTAAGGGCAAAAATATTTTAGCAGAAAATTGCATAATTATGTTTCTTTTACCTAAGGCAAGTTCTGCCAGTGAGCCACCATCAAAGGTATGCATTTAAGCAGGAAACCGGCATTTCTGGCTGGAAAGAAAAGCAGCATTATCTCTACTTTGTTTACTTTAACCGGACCAGCAACGATTTAGCACGAACATAGGAGTTTTGCCTGCACATAGCTAAGGGGAGAGAGAGTGCCTAGGAGAAGGGAAGAGATGAAGTCCATATGTTACATACGGGTGTATATGTGTTCATGCCTTGCTTAGGTTTAGCATACATCACTGAGCAAAGCTGTGAGATGTTATCTCGTTGCCAATACATCAGCCTGTTTTGCTTGGATGAAAATTGACCACCCTTCAGAATGCCAAGTCATTCATCAAAATAAAAGACCCCAAACTATCTGTGAGAGGCAGAGCACAGGGTTGGTTGAGAGCGTATGCTGGAATGCGTTTAACATCTCTGAATTTCATGCAAGAGAGGTAGAATGCAGCTGCTATTAGCACTTTCCTCTATACTCCCATAGGAAAATTTATTCTGTGAAAGTCGACTGACCAGACAACTATAGAAGGAGAAGAAAGAAAGTAGTAATACGTGGGCTGTGAAACCTTATCTTAAATTGGTCTAGTAATATTGGGGAGAGGTACTCATGTTACTGCTTTTATAACTACTGTAAATAGGTTAAAGCTTTTTGTCACTGAAACCACATGGAAAATGAATTCTTTGTCAAAGAAATTGATACTTCACTCGGCATGCCGCTACAGCTTAAATAATTTTAAAGTGAAAATTGAGAGGGTTTTAGAAGTTGTCTTGCTCTAAAAGTATAGGATGCAGATGATTTCATGAAAGACACTTCCACAGAAGTAAAATCTCTAAAAGGTATTGTGAAAAAGTACTTTCTCAATATTCCCACATTATTTATTTTTGTCTGTTAACATATTATTAAATGCAGTGGTGTTTTCATGTATTATACAGGCGTCATCCAGATCCCATTGAAACTGATGGAAAGAATCACAGTGACTTCAAAGACCTTGGAATCAAGCCCTTACATAAATTGCTAATTAAGCTTGATTAGTAAGTAAGGTTGGCCAATGGAAAAAGTTTACCAGATTTATAGCCTACTTGAATAATAGGTAGTGGAATTAGTAAAGGTCTTACAACTTTATTGCTGGAGTTCTGTTTGACCACAGCACAGCATGAGCTATGGGCCTGTATTGCTTTTCCTTGTATTAATTCCGTGGTCCATAGAAGTAAGGCAAATGTTTCTTTCTAACGTGAATTTTTATTGTTTACGTAAGACAGGCTTCCTTTTCATTAAAACTTTTGTTATTTTTCCTTTGAAAAACAATGATATAAATTAAGGGAAAGGGAGTATAACTTGCGTTAATGGGATGAAATGAAAAAAGGAAGAATTATGCAGAATACCAGGGAAAACATCCTGACAGCAAGATCTATTAGAGTACTGAATTGTCTCTTGCAGGAAATAGAGGAAGCCATGTTGCTTGAGAGAGTTTGAAACTAGATTGGATGAACAACATTAAAATCCAGCATATAAATGAGACTGGGAAATGGGCTGGATCACTTAGTAGACCTTCTGTGTCTCTGATGTCTAGAAGAATTTTAAGAGTTGTACAATTTTAGGAAAGCCTGTGTATATCTAGGCTCCGCTGTGGTACTGATTATACTGAACAGTTTACATTAGGCAGTTTTCAGTAGCCCACATGTAAAGCTAACCAGGAAAATCCTCAAGGAAAAAGAAATCAAAATAAGATGAAAACTAAAGCCCTGTAACTCTGAAAAGGGACTTAATGTGCCTATACCTTCTGATTCATACCTGTTTGTCTCACTGTGGTATAGTCGCCTGACTGTCCAAGTGGTGGGTAGGACTCTGACCTACTGGTATGAAAAAACAGAGGTTGAGTGAGGTCAGTATTTGGCTGGGGATGCTCACTGTATTAACTTAATTCTCTGGTTATCAATGCTTTGGTAGCTTAAACATATTGTATATGTGCTGATCTGGGACTAAAAAAAATAAAGTATACTTTTAGGGATAACTATAGTTTGCTACTAGATTTTCAGTTCCATGGGTTTAGTTACTTGAAGTCTGCAGCTGCCTAACTTATTTTATTTGGTTAACAGACTTCGCTGTGTGCATTTGACCTCATTAAATGGAGGGTGTATGCAATAAATCCTATTAAATATGGGGTAGATAAGAACATTACATACCCCCAAAAGGTCTCCTAATATGTCATGAAAATATTTTTTTCATTCATATGAAAAATGCTGCTGCGGAATGTATTTTGGAAGGAAGAAAAGATCTTTTCCTCATGGCTTACTTAAAATTATTAAGGTGTTCTTTGAAGACCATCACAGTATGGCTTAGAATTAATCAACAAACTGTTCCTAAACGCCATTTGCCAGGAATAATCAAACGGGCATATGTTCAACACTCAGGAAACATTTTAGAGGATTAAAAGTCGCAGTGTGGAGACGAATATGAAATCCTAAACCTTCCCCTGCGCTCAGACAAGCAGAGAGCCACATCATGAGCAGCTGAATCAGACTTCAGGAACTGCTTGCACAAACTATGAAAATGTCTGGCAAGATAAAATGTACCCTCAGCTGGAAGAAAATGATTCAGTGGTCACATGATGTCCCATGGCCATAGCTTTGAAACAGACTTTCAGAAACATATTCGACATGTGTTGATGATCACACAGATGAAAGCATGCATTGTACAGATGGGAATTCCAGTGTCTTGCGCAGAGCCTTCAGGACTTATGAAAGAGAGCATTTACAGTGCACTTTTAGGACAACCATGGGGAAAAGAAGTGCCTTTATCAGTCAGTACAGTAGTTATGAAAGCCTTGTTTTCTTGAACATACTGCAGTATTCACATGTACACATATGGTATTAGAGATTAATTCATCTGTCCCTTGATGCATTCCTCATCGCTGAAATAGAAAAACAAAACAGAAGAAAATGGAAAAGACTGCTGTGGAAAGAAAAGCCCCATTTTATTCAGTCTTAAGCATGACAAAGAAAAAAAGATAGTTGGGGTCAGTCTTTGAATGATTTTTTGCGTGCCCTGTGGCCTTAAACTCCTCTATGGTATTTAACCAAGCTTTATGACTGTGTAGAACAGCTCTTGATATTTACTTGGTATATCATGAAGGGATTTTAAAAAGCATGTGTCAGAAAAAAAAACACACTTTTTTCCCTTTTTTTTTTCCTGCATTTTTTTTTTAAAGGGGGGAGGATGCGTGTTTCAGTCTTTTAAATATTCTCAGTTGTAGACATTGTTTTATTTTCTCTGAATGTGTATATCCGGGGTACTTCTTTTAGGGGAGGCCAATTAAACCTCAAAGCAGACAAACAATTTTCTTAAGATTGACTGTAGCTTCAGATTGACATTCCTTAATGAGCCTAAGCCCCAAATCCTGCCTTGCTGAAAACAGTCTAGGTTCGCCAAGGTTTCTAATCTTTCAGTTCAACTTTTAGATGTATAACAAACCCTCAGACCAGGCAAGAAGTCAAAATAAGCAAAGACCTTTCTAGATTTTTTTCAATGTGTTCTCTGGAAACACATAAATCTCAATGTAGGTTTTGTCAGGCATATTTTCCTTTGGATCTAACCTAACCTTCTGATTTTTCTCATGAAGCTCCGTATTTGGATAAAGGCATGGACATAAAAACCTAGTACAGTCTGGGCAGATCTGTATTATGGATATGAATGTAAAAATAGGATGGAATAGACCATTTTGCATTAGGGGACCTATTTGCAATTGTGAATTTAAAGAACCAGTCGCATTTTAGTAAACTATAAAATGTTTTAGTTGTGTATATTTTTTGAGCACACAGGTATGGTTTTCGGTTGTCTTAAATCAGCTCTTTGGTGATCTTAGTAGGGTATAGTGAAGCTGTGAATTATATCTGTAGAATTTAATATTGCAGTTAAGGCTCCCTTCCTTTGCCAATATTCTCAGTTTCCAGGATGAATTAATCAGTTGATTTATGTACATTTCTCAAAAGTAAAACTGCTTAAATGCTTTTAAAACGAATGGTACGATTTGAGACAGGACCAACTGTCAGCTGAGATAGGTGGAATTACATCAGAGATTAAATTGGCCTACTGTTAAAATTATTAATGTTGGCCCAAAGACCAAAATTTTAACTCGGTTCTCATTCAGTCATAATTCCCTTTGACTTTTGTCAGGTTTTTTCTTGCAGAAGTGAATAAAAAATGAGAGTTTGGCTCCTTAAGCTGTATGTTATTAAAATAAAATTGTTGACCTTTCTGGTAGATGATCAGAGTGGCAAAGTCAGGTTTCTTGCCAGGCTGGCTGGCTGTAACATTAAACTTTGAGGATTTATAATTGTAGTAAAAATTAGTTTTGCCACAGCAAGGAAGTAAAACAGCTTAAGACAAATGCTTTCAGTAGGTGCAGTCGTTCCTGTAGAGATCAGATTTCCTTTGCACTCTCTCTTTTCTGTACCCCATAGGTAATAAATTCCACCTGGATGTATGGCAGCAGTCGTGACGTTCAGTGTCCTGGTCAGCCACCCAAGGGTAGACACTTTGCTCTAACATACATATCTTGATCTCTTCCTCTTGGGCAATGTTGTCACACATTAGAACGAACCATTTAATTGTGTAATGTCATGGAGCAGATTTACCGCCGCTGTCTTTCTTGCTAATACCTGTAATTATGTTTGGACTTAATGAAAAGGCCGCAGCAAAACGTCTGAGGAGCCCTATAACCTGGTTTTCCACATTCCTGGCCTTTTGTTTGTTCCAGGATTTGTAACACAGTAATTGATAATGATAGGTGATAGATGAGATAAGTGGTTTTACTGTAATGCCAGGAAATTAGTTTAATTGCACTGCTGGCCAGAAGTGTATTTCATCCAATCGTTTTATAGGGATTTGCTAGAGAATAAAAATAATAATAATAACTAAAAAAAAGGAGAGAAATTCTGCAGCTCTATTCCCAGCAAAATTTCACTTCTCTTTGTTTAGGTCCGGCTTTAGCAAGTTGCTTGGTAATACGTGTGCCAGAATAATAACAGGCAGAAGTAAAAAACTGTGGCAAATAGGCAGCTAGTGCAATTTGGCAGTATCATTTTATCTGTGCGATGAATTCCTCATAAATATAACTTCTACAATTTTAGTTATACTTTCAATATTGTATTAATGTGGCTTTGGTGATGTTTTTTTAATGTAGTTCACAACATTTCTAAGATACATTACAGGGTTGAAGCATACATTTCACATCTATGGTGAGATCACATTTGTGTTAAACAGTGAGGGAGGGGAAAAGAGCAGAGTCCTTTCAGTCAGAGGAAATTTTTCATTCATTTAACTTCAGTGATATCCCTTCACATAGCAATCTAGTGTAATCTTGGGACATAGTTTGTAACATACTCTTCTCAGAGCTGATCAAATTCTCGTTGATTTTTCAATTCTGGGTGTTGCCAAAATTTTGCATGAAGTTGAAATACCTCAGCGTCAATATCATCAGAGGCCTCAAAATGTTCACGGTGTTCATCTTTTGTGTGTTATTGAGAAAAACAAGGTGTTATGGCTTTGGAAAAGAAATTTCTAGGAAGTCACTAAAACAGGTTACAAAGAAGATGGAAGACTAATACTTAAAAAGACAAAGGACTTACGAAGGGTAATTGCACAGCCAGTGTTTCCCAGTTGGAAGAAGCACTTAAATGTGTCAATAAGACTAGTGACAACATCTGCTGAGCACATTTTGGTGCCATCCTTTATAGCCACTCATTTTTACAAGGCATAACCATTTCTGAAACGTATCTGAGGCTACAGTGCTGTGAGCAGCTGAGAAATCTGTTCCTTGACACTGAAAAGAGATAGACGACTTCTCTTCCTTCTCCTCCTGCTTCTCTTTCCACTCTTTCCTCGTCTTTGCTGATTAGTTTTCAGCGGAGTTAAGAAACTGAACTGATTCAAGGAATGTTCCAATCAGCTTTTGATATTTGTCTGTATGGACCTTGCAGCAAAACGGATGGGACAAAGATTGAGTGGAACCTCTTTTTTTGAGCAAAAAATGCGTTATTAGAGTCACTAACCACATTTTGTGGATCCTAAGAGAAATATTCTGTGTCTGTTACACTGATACCAAGATACAATGTTAAGGTCAGTATGGGCTGGTAGGGAAAAAGTTTTGGACCTGCGTCTGAATTCCATCCGTGCCATTGTGCCCTGGACCTATGCATCCAATTATCTGAACTGTACCCAATCACTAACTAGCG
>VYZM01008462.1:428148-440552 GCA_013398915.1 Dromas ardeola | reverse complement strand
TTTTTTTTGGCAAAATGCATACAGGCTTAAATCTTAGGTAGCAATGAAAGGAAGATTTTTTTTTTTTTTTTTCAGGCACAAGTGTTGTGAATGTAGCCTGATTTCTGAGACTCCTCCAAAACAAGAAGCCTGGCTGCACCTAGGGTAGGCACGAGGCTAAAGCAGTATCATACTAGTGAACTGGGTGCTGGTAAAGCAGGGATAATTTAGGCCTCCAAGGGGGAGTAAGTTAGTCTAAGGATCTTTCTAGATCGGGGCGGGGGGGAACAGGCAAAAGACTCCAAGAAAAGCGCAAAAGGTGGTTTAAGATGTGTTAACCCCAGTGCAACCTGCATATAGAGATACTGTATGGAATTCAAGGTTATTTGGGCAAATCCCACAGAGAGTGACGGTCACATAAAGGTTCTGTTCTATTCTTCCCTGACTGATGTCCAAATGAAATTCTGACTGGCCACCCCTGTAGGAGTGAATTTTCAGTAGCTACTTCTGAATCTGCTCTTATGTTCCTTCTATATTGTGTTACAATGAGTAAGAGCTCATTTTAACCCTAGTTTCCCCAAAATAATAATTCTTGACAAGAAGTTACACAATCACAGAATCACAGAATCATGTGAATCACAGAATCACAGGCTAGTCTAGGCATTACGTAGAGCGTGGTATACGTGCGAATGTGCCTTCCTATAGCTTATTCCAATGCCTACGGCAATCTACCTCCTACAGCTTATTTCAATGCTTATGGCAATCAAAAAACCCAGGGAAACTTCAAACATGCTTTTTAAGAAAAGAACATTGATGCACACTTGAAAATGACATCAGGCAGCAACAGTAATTTCAAGCTCGCTTTCCCTTCTGGGAAGGTACATCAAAGAGTAGGGGGTACCATTTTCTCTTGTGTCATTTCCTTCAATAACAAAGGAAGGGCTGACCTTAGGTATTTGGATTATGTTAGTCAAAACTGAAAAAAAGTATATTAATCAGCTCTGAATCTTGATAGAGCCCTTTTGCCATGCAGTTGTTCCTTAAATAAACTCTGAATAAGAGAAAAGAAGTTGGAAGTTTAAGTACAGAATATGATCAGGTTAAAAAGCAACTGATCAGCCTAAAAAACATTGGCCGGTACGGAAAGAAATACGTATAAACTTTCTGGCTCTTTTACTACAGATATAATCCCACTGTCATGTGAATAGAGAGAGAAGAATGTAAATAGTCCGCTGGTCCTTGATAAGAACCCCTTCTAAAAGGTGAAGGGAGGGAAAGAAGAGGCAGGGATCTGAAGAGCTAATGACAATTGCATCATTGTCCTTCCCAGTTCTGATGATTAAAGTCAGTAGCATGACTCTCATTCTTAAATAGATTGTTATAATACATGCATCACCTTTGTTTGCCTATGCATTTCTCCCCTACAAAAAAAAAAACAAAACAACCCCCAAACCTCATATGCAGCATAATTACATGACCATTTTTCAGCAGAAGAAAGACAAAGCTCAGTGTAGAGCCAACTCCACCAAACCTGGGGAAGTTTAGAAATGGATAAGAACCAGAGTGACATAGCACACCCCGTCATACTGAAATATTGTATCTTGGCCACTAAATAGAATTAAAATTAAAACTATAAATTACCTTTATTACCTGTAGAGTGTCCAGTTTGGTCAACCATATGCACCTGAGTAATTGTAATGGGCTTACTTGGGCCTTTATGTGCATTATGATGATACATTCAAGGAGCAGTATTTTTTACAGAATTCCCTTCTTATGAGTCAACAGAAAGACCTATGTCCATTTGAGACAGAGGCAGGAACGTTGCCTGTATGTGTGGATGATGATTCAGATACAACCATCAGTTTTAGCAAACTTATTCCTCCCATTCATGTAGGAATTAAGAATACTGGAATTAGAGGAGGGGATGCTGAATAGTATTTCTTCCTGGGAACTGTAGTTTTCTAATTATTCATGCTAGCTTGCAACAGAGGGTAGAGAATTTCACAATAAAAAACATGGTAGCATTGAAGAAAACAAATCTTCTCTGTCTCAAAAGGATATCTTATTAATTAATTTCTTTCTGTTAAGAATGTAAATTATAGCATTTTTACCTTTCTTGTCAGATTCCGTGACCTGGGAAAAAAGTACAACTTAGAGACTATTTTGTAGCATACAGCAATAATTAAACTTTATAGCAGGATATCTGAGACAGGCATGTGACTAAACCTGGAGTTCTTGAATCCACTTCCAGTATTATTAGTTATGAGTTTTAACTAAAAGCTTCTGACACATTTCACGGTCAAGCAATTCTGGGTATAAAAGCTTAACTATAACAGTATGAAGATTCAGTAGTTCCTGAGATGCTGCTTTAAATTTAGAAATCAAGGTTTCTCACGGAAGTACCAGTGAAGTTGTAGGACGTGATAGGACATAGGCAGAATGAAATGTCCAGTATTTTCATTGAGATGCTTCCAGAGGAACTCTACTGGGGGGGCATACAGGCACCTGATGAATTAACTCATTTCATTTCCACGAAATCTGCTGCAGTATAAACCATTTGGAGCAACATTACCTGGAGAGACCCATAATGCTTATTTAGGACCTAGACTGAATCCAGGGTCACTGTGACTAAATGCCATTCCAGGATCATGGTGGAAGCGTTGTTTGAGGCCTTGGATGAAATGAGACCAGTCAGTATCTAATGCAGCATTGCGATTGTGTGAGAACTGGAGAAGACTGCCCAGGGCCAAAGAGGTATGGGGAAAGTCCAGATGTTGTGCTTCAGCCTCAGCTGGCTGGGGATGACATTGATGGGGTGGGACCTGTGTACTGAGAAGGATTCTTGGTATTTACAAAGCTTGCCCAGTGGCTGCTAGTATCTGAACGACTTCCATCACTGCTACTGTCACCATTTGTGAGAACTGAAATTGTTCTGCTTGTTAAAAAGAAAATAAAAAAAATCAGTTCAAGTGAAATTCATTGCTGTTGGTGGCTGGAACTAAAGTAAGGGTGAACTTTCATCACCAGCTCTGTTTTCTGGATGGGAACCATTTTTATTCCCACTGGGGACAGTTTCAGTGGAGAAAAAAGATGAAAAGGCTAAATAGGTAAAGCAAAAGCCATATGTAAGACCCTGTTCCACTGGATGCGTTTGATGGGCAGTACTTTAAAGATGATGGCAGTAGCTCAGTTTTCTTGGCATCTTTATTTCTTGTAGGAAGGACCGTACTAACAACTTGGTAACATACAATTTTACAGGCATGGAAGGTAGGCAGAGGGTATAAAAAGCTAAATCAGTCCAAAAAATGAATTTATCTTTCTGCAAAGTCAAAAATCCAAAAGCAAGCTTTGGTGCCAGTTTTTCATTTTTCTTTTGTTTTTTTTTTTTAACTTTTCATCAGTGCCAAGAATGCCAAGTGGCAAGCAGGATTTAAAAGAAGTGAAGGTTGTTTGCACAGGTGCAAATTTTCTGCTTCAACTTTTCAAAATTTCAAAAATGCAGGAGCTCAGTGCAAATAGAAGTACAGGGAAAAATTCTGTGTCTGGAGTGTTCCACAACAGTTAGAAACAAAAGAGGAACTTCTGCAGTCACCGATTTATTTTTTTTCATATGCATAAATTCAAATTGAAAACTGGCAGCAATTTACTTCAGCATTTATATCACCTCAGCCTGTAGTTCTCTTTCTTTTTCCATTCTTTGTTTTCGTCTAATCCAGTTTAGTACTCCGTGGGACAGAGAATTAGGGGGCATAATAGAATGAGGCTATCATGTCAGTTTGGACTTGTGAGTACCGTATATGTATTAATGATAATTAATAGGGCTTTGGTTTTACCTTTAATGTCCAATCACCATGAAGAAAGGTGTGGCAATGATTTCCCTTTTTTCTGTGGTGTAGCATTATTGATTTAATTTCGCGTTTTGACCAAGGAATCAGGATCCTATTGTGATATTTTACAAATGCATGATGTAAAAATATATCAACAAAAAGTAGCCTCTGTTGAAGACATAAATTCTTTTAAACATTATCTGGTTTATGTTTATTAATTATGATAGTCCCCATATGAAGTAGTTTCCACCAAGTGGAATTTTAATGTTTTAGTTATGTTCCTTGATATTAGAATCAGACAGAGATGAAAATAATTCTTTTTCTCCGAGGTTTTTGTTGATTTGTCATTTGTGTTTGTTCCAGTTTAAGAAATAGAAGGAAAACACTTGGAACATTCTATTAATAGGGTCTTGCACTGTTTTGGGGAAGGATAGTTGGTGATCTCCAGACCATGCAAATCCAGGTTCCCAGCAGCCTGCTGCGTGTGCTGCCAACAAGCTGGATGAGGTAGCCAGCGAGAACCCGAGTTCTAAAACCTGCCTGGCAGTGAGACTCATATTGGAGCCCGCCTAGGGTCTGTCAGACCGTCTTTGAAATTAAACCATGTCTGTGAAAAGTTCTAAATTGGCCAAATCATCAAATTCCAATGAAATGCTATTTGGTAAGAATTTTTCCAACCTGCTCTGAGTAAAAGGAAACTAAATCACCGCAGCCACTCTTGTGCCTGTTCAAGTTCCCCAGCCATAGTTGTTTCCAGTGTTCCAGGTTGAAATGATATGTAGATATGTAGGTCCACAACATATTCCTAAAACCAGGAAGTCATTCTTTCCAGCCAGGAAAAAAAAAGGAAAAAGGAAAAAAAAAAAAAAGGCAACGTTCATGGCCAGCCTGTTTATACTTCTATCACCTCATGAGTTTTCTCTGAGGAAGGCTTTTTTTTTTAGTAAAAGAAGTATTTTCTCTACACAGTTTATTTCTAAGAGATGCTGTGTCCTGATGAAGAGTTTTAAAAAGGTCACGCAAACTGTACTGTTCAGGCTGTCTGAAAAAGATTGCTATTAAATGTGCCTTAAACTTAATATTCCCTGGAAGATTAACTGCCTTATAAATGACAATTTGACAGATTATTTTAGCTATGAGGGGTTATGTATATGTGCTGAATTTTAAAGTCTGCCTGTTAACTCTCAAAGTGAATTGAAGTGAGTAATTTATTTTGCTGATATTTAGTATGTTATGTCATTTCTGAAATACAGAGATCTTAATCTGTGGATTATAAAAGATACTGTAGAACCAGCAGTACTTACAGCTCCACACACAGCCACTCTCTTTGGACCAGGATATCAAAGGAAACTCCCAAAATACAAAGACAGATTTTAAAAAAAAATGCATGCTGAGTTCTTTAGAAAATCTGCTTGTGTGTGTCAAGAGTGTGATCGGTGCCGGGAAGGTTGTAAATCACCTTTATTAGGTACCTAATTGTAAATGGAGTTTTTTTGAGACGTTTGTTCACTGTAACGCTGACGCTATGATGACAAGATCCAAAACAGAAACGTCATCTCGATTAGCTGACTGTACTTCCTAGACAGGAACTGATCAATTTCTTTATGTATTTACTTTCATGGCTCTTGCCTTATAGCCCTGGCCGGGTGAAGGATCCCCATGTAAGGGATAGTCTATATGCAGTGTGTCTTTCTGCTCAGAGAGCAGGGCCTCTGTTAATACCTATGGCTTCAGCTACTCCCCATCCATTCATCCTGCAAGTTCCTTTACTTGTGTAAGAGTCTTGCCAAAGGTATCTTGTGCGAGAGTCTGATCTTTGCAGGTAGGGCAACACACATTGTTTGGCATAACCCTGGAGAGCCTGCTCCTGATCCAGATTTAGAATAATTAGATAGGAAGAGGCAGCTCAGCAACAGGAGGCTGGTCATTGAAGTGACATTGGTTTCCACAAGTGGTGACTTGTAGTCTTTCAGGCTCCAGGAAGAGTGGCCCATTGAGTGGGGTCAGGGACTTTGTTTTCTGCTAACAGAAACAGGATGTTAACAGGAGCTCAGATGTAAAGGTTTTACAAACTTTTGTTATGTGGGCTTCAGTGGCGTGTTATTTAGAGGAAAACTAACTTGTGCTTTTTTGTTTGTTTATTTTATTTTGGCATCTCTCTACTTGACTCCTGCACATGTGGCACAGTCAAGAAGTTCTTTTGAGAGCCCCTTGCCTCGCAAAATGTCCTGGAAATTATCCGGTGCCTGACGTAATAACAGGCAGCTGACTGACAGCAACTACCAGTTCCAGATTATGCATCAGTCTGCTTAGCAATGGCTGAGGAGCGCACAGCTGGTGTGCATGGGAAGGGTTGGCCTGTGTCCTAATTGTTCTGTGAGAGAAAGAACCAGCCATTGGGATTCGCCCAAGCCTCACTTTATCCATGATGAGCTGTAATACTAACCATTTTTGAGTGAGTCACTACCAAAACCGACTGGGAAATAGGCATTTCAGAGGTGAAGCTGGACTGGCTGGATAGTCTGTGGTGTTCTGTGGAGTAATTTGTAAATGTTACTACATGGAGCTGCATGGATGTATTTTGCCAATATTGGTGGTCATCATAAGCTAGCGGAAAGTTTCTTGTCCATTCCTGAACACAATGGACCATCCATTCAATATATGTCTGAAGAAAAACAACACTAGAAGGTTAGTGGGTGTCACGACTCTGTGTAGCTTCAGTGCGTCTTCCTGACTGTTTTAAATTATTGGTCTAGTGTTTATGGCTAACATGGGAGCTGTGAAAACATCTGACAGATAATCTCACAGCCAAAGTACTTACAATGGGAAAGCTCGGTCCTATGATTAGCTGGCTCAGTCAAAAAAACAATGATGGGAGATAGATAACAATACTGATGCCCAACTGAGTCTTCACTAACAGACCATTTGAGACCTAAAATATCTCAGATCAAGATTCTGTCATGATAACGACCTGAGTGAAGAAACTTCCAAAAAGTCTCCACATCATGCAGGGCTGTTGTTTTGTGTGAGCTAAATACTGATGATGAACAATCGCCTGCCAATGTGATACAAATATCCGCTGAATAAATTTGACTATTTAGCATGCTGCTTTTGCTGGTGAGTAATATTTTTGAAGGCTCAGGAAATATGTAACCCAAATAAAAAGGAGTCATAACACTGTGGAAGGGATGATGGAGATGACCTATTTCCAACACAATCTGTTTTTGTACAAAACTCGGATTCAGAGGAACCCATCTGGATTTTGTTCATACATAGCAACAGTCATGTGAGCTGACTGTACTTCATGCTTTGCCATTTGCTGTATAATGAGGTGACTGAGGTAAATGGGGCCTGCCAGGTAAACTGCATTTGGTTAGGACCATTATGATCTGCAGTGGCTTCATTCAGTGTCAGCTTTGCATGCCTTTACTAGCATTTGATACCCAGCATTGCAGGCATCTAGGAATGTGTTCCTAGAAAAGAACACTAGAGCACAGGTTTCATTTTTTTAAGTAACTAATACGTGACAAAGTTGAGTAAACAAGCCAGTGAGCCAACATGAAAAGGAGGTTACAAACTGGTCCTTAGCCTGTGTCATGTTGGTAGAGAGCCCTGCCTCAACCTAGAGATGAACTTTTCAGATTAGAAGGAAAGGAATTGTTAGCAATCATCCAAGGTGCACTGGTTGTCTCTCTCCTGTATTTCAGATTTAGTTTGGCCAGGCTCAGAAACATATTTTTTTTTCCTGAGAAAAAATTAGGGGCTCTTGGTAAGAATTCTGAGGTAAGTGCCGTCTGAAGTTTTGTTAAGCCCACTGCTTCAATGAGACATTAGAAGGAAAATATTTTGTTTTGTTGGTTTATTTTGGCTTTTCCTTGCTTGGATCTTTTACAGGGCCCTACAGAGGAGTATGTAGGATGGGCAATGCGCCGCGTTTGCAGCCTGTACCATCCTTCAGTCCCAGAGAGTTCAGTTAGAAAAGGTATAAATGTATTCTCTGCTGGATGCCTGGCAAATGATGGGGGAAGGAGGGAGGACAAGAAGTGAGACTTGTGTAAGCGGAGAATTCATCCGTAGCTGGGCTCTCACATGAAATCTCTTAGGACAAGATAAGAACTGTGGTGCTTCTGATGGCGTGAGCCTGTAGAAGAGCTGGGAAATGGGCATTATGCTGGCATTTTTGCACCTTTTCTTCCTCTGGAAAGGGAAGGTGGGTCTATGACACTTTGTAAGACCTGTTGATGAAGTTTCATTTTTTACTGATACTCTTCTAAAAGGGCTTTCAATTTTCTTACTTGGTTTTACAGATTTTAAAAGTACGTTGGGTATGTTTATAATGTTAAAATAGCTTAGGATAGAATCAAGGGAGAATCTTACTACAGTAGTCACTGCCAGAGTAGACAGGCGATAACGTTTGAATTCCCTGTTGCGAAACTGCCCTTATGCTCTTGCCATGTGGCTTAGACCCACTCTTGGACGTGACCTATTACTTCTGGTTCAAATACATGTAAAAAATAGCAGACGTCTTAAGCACTGAAAGAGATTCTCATAATTCTATGAATGGCCCACTTTATATAAATGTCTATAAGCAGCTTTATTTTGTTGATTTTGTGGATTAAACCTCAGTCTTAATCTGGCATCCATTTTGGCTTTGAGGAGGCATCCATGGCAGTCTACTGAAGGCATAGACAAGAAATGAAAAGGCAGTTTTTGTAGTCATTCCAACATTACAGGAAGAGAACACTTAAAACTAGCCACATGTGGTACTCATGCACAGAAACTGAGACTCTGTGTACTTGGCAGTGTAGAAATGAGTAGAAAGAGAAACTGAGCCGAAAAGATGACAACTAAGACCATAATTATGAAATGCAAGCTCTATGGGCAAACTTTTGCTAGAAAAGCTGTAATGCAATCAGTCACATATTGTGAGACAAACCCACACATAAACAAGAAAAGTCTTTTTATTGTCCCTAAATCACATGTAAAGCTGAGGAATAATGAATTTGAATAACTGGCCCCAGATCACACCAACTGAATTTGAGTGTTAACTTAGTTTTTTCTGAAAGCCAATTAAGGGCCTTATAAACAAGACTGTCCTTCCACTCAAATAGAATTTAATAGAAATATCGTAATAGCCAAAATAGCCAACTCTTAAAAGAGTTACAGATATACTATTTCAAGTTTCAATAAATCTCAATTGATCTTAAAGATTTGCAATTGATCTGCCAAACCTCCCCAGCTGCTAAAAAAGCTTTCTTCACAGAAATGTCAGTATGGCTTTCCTAAGTCCCAGAGTCAGGCTGAATATCTTGGGAACTTTAGACAAATGCTTCATCTTTCAGCCTTCATAGTCCTCCTCCTTACCAGTGCCAGTAATAGCGACTATTGGTTTGTACTGCACAGTGAATTGCAGTAATTTCTTCATTATTGTCAACTATGTAAGATAACGAGAAGTCTTTATTTCCTATTATCTGTCATGCAAATGGGCAAACACAACTGTAATGCATAACCAAAAATGTTCTTGGATGTACGACTCTGAAATTATTTTTTTCCAGACATTAAAATCCCAGTGCAGTGCTTACAATGTCTCCTGTATGGCCAAGCTCAGAGTCGTCATTGCTCCAGAATCACTGCTGACAGGCAGAATAAAGGATTGCAGTCAGCCTCAAAAGTCTATCTTTCCAGCTCTCTTGCTGCTGGTTTTATTTTGTTAGCAATCCAGTTCTGAATTGCAGTTTTATCTTTCATTTCTCTATGTGTTCACACTGGACTAAAGCTGTAGCTTCTTGCCTGACTGGCTCCAGTGGGGTAGAGTGGTCCACAATAAAGTTCATTTTTAGATACACAGATGAAATAATGCGCTCTGAACTGACTGCAACTGCTCAGGACTGAAACCTTGGTGCTGTGATGGATAGCAGAACATCAGTTCAGTGCTTAGTAGCAGTTTAGCAAACAATCTGTCATGGTTTGGGCCGGACTGACCACTGAGATGAATGTTAGTCTCTTTTAAGAATGGATAAAATGGAAAACATCATTATGCACAGTTCGTTCACAGTGTGAATGATGTCTGCAGTTCAGTCTCCCTGTCTGAAAAAGATTATATTAGAACTCGAGAAGGCACAGAGAAGAGAAGCAGGGATGACCAGAGGTATGGAGCAGCTCACATAGGAAGAGTGATTGAGAAGACTAGGGCTCCTCCATCCCCAGGAAGGATACAGAAGAGGTCTACAAAATCATGAATGGCACAAGGAGATTTGCTAGTGATCAAAACTGATCACAGTTCTCTCCAGTGGGAAAACTGAGGGCCAACAACTGAAGCTGGTAGAAGCCCAGTTCAAATAAAAAGTAGGTAATTCACCTGAAGGAGAGAACTTTTCATAAACGAGTGATTGTCCTATGGAACGCTGTAGGACACTCTGGATATAAGAAACACATGCAGGTTCAAGGGAAGACCAGACAAGTATTTGAAACAGAGAGCCTGAACAAGTTAAATCATAACAGGGTCAGAAAATCTGCTGAGTTGAACGCAGCTGCAGGGTGGAAGAGTATGAGGAGGGGAAATAGCCTCTATGCTTACTCTCCTATGCTCTCTTACATGTCCAGTTATGACTACAGAATATTTGATTAGCTAGATAATCGGTCTGAATCAGTATAACCAATTGTCTTTTTATGTTCTACCAAGGGCTAACTGTTGGTGTGGCCCAGGAACGAATACTGAGCCTCTAACTTCTGTAAGATGCCTTTTTTTTTTTTTTTCCCCTTATAGAAACTGGAAAAAATGCTTTATTTCTTGGGCTATACAGCTCTGGGATCTACAGCATGTATGAAGTTGATCAGGACATACCTCTCATCACAGGCTTTCTGGAGTCTGAAAAGTCAGTTAGGAATTTATACTTTCATGTCTGTATCTTCACAAATGTACAATAAAATGCCAAAGTAAGCTGGTGCTACAATAGAGAGAGAGCTGTGAGGAGTGAATTCTGCAATGCGTTTCATTGTCACAGAATCAGAAACTATGTGAAGCCCTGATATTTTCATTTCACTTGCTTTGCACACATTCTGAAAGACCCTATGAATGTTTTGAGCATCCTTTTGTGTATGAAAATATGAAAAGTCAATTATTATTAGAAAACCTATTTTCATCTAGTTGTGAACTGAATATTCTTCCTGGCAATGAAATCAACATCTAAAATTATCATTTGGAGAGAGGGAGAAATGGGTTCCATATGGGGATAATTATGTGGTCGTCTTCTCTTGAAGTAATACAGAAATCACTACCCTGATGAAAGAGTCAGGAATAACTTGTTTATCTAGCATTTATTTAGGCATTTATTTGGGCATCACAACGCTAAAACAGGTCAGAAGGAATCTGACCCAGATATTTTATGTCTTGATTATTGGTTAGGAAAGTGAACGGTAACTTAAAGCTAAGACAAGCTTACCATAAATCCTACTAACTTGTTTTTTGAGGCATCGCCTCTTATGGTGAAAGGATTGTTCTGTCTCTGCGCTCAATTCAGTCCTTGGTTTCTTTAGTGAAATGTCCAGTATAGGTGCCAATTGTGGCAGAGGTTTTAGTGGTGTGGATTCCTGTCCATGAGATCACCAGCTCGCTGACCAACCATGACTTGGTAATGACCACTTGGTTAGTGACCTACACTGGATTTGAACTGGTGACCTTAATGTGGAAGACTCTGAATGCCAATTCTAATCTCTGGAGGATTTAAATTCTGGTTTTTGTTCTAAAATAAACTCTGTTCAACCTCAGACTTCTTCCTCAGGCAGTGTTGTGGCAATAATCTTTTCTCTTTTACCTTGAACTGCTTTGTATTTTTCATGGCGCTAAGTTGATCTTCGTCATTTCATTAAAAAATAATCTTAATTTACATTTAATTCATAGACTATTAGAAAACTTTATTTTTCAGGTAGTATTTATGGGAATAACAAGAAAGAATTTTAACAGCTATATTCAGTACCCTTGAGAAAACACCATTCACTGTAGCATGGGAACAGCCCTAAGTTCCTTACTCCAGCAAAAGCCTAAATCAACAAAGCTTGTGCCTGAGGAACTACCACAGGACTGGCCCAAATATTTTGATGTTTCCGGTTACAGAAGTTCACAAAAAGGAGAAGGAGACAAAAATCATTCTAAATTTCAGAATAGTTAGCTGAGGTTGTTTATATGTAGCATTTTTTTTAAAAAATAACTTCTGTAAGATTAAGTTGTGTAGCCCTAATTGGGCTCAAATGTGTATCACATATACTGATTTAAAGCACATAATGGTCCAGTTATTTGGAAACTCATTATAAAAGATGATGTTGGCTTTGAGTGTTTTTTCAAGTAGTATTTGTGTATTGATTGTAATTATTGACCCTTCCCTGAAATCTTCTATTTACATAATCATAAGTAAAAAAATTAAGCTGAAAACTAAATCATTAGTGTATTCAGTATTCATGAACTTACTTAAACTGGCGTTATTGCTCAAGACATGAGCTTTTATAGTTATTTGGCCCTTATTTTTCATGGCAAAATATTAAAATTTTTACCTTAGAAAGTCTTGTACTTTGTAAACCCTTTTGGGGGGGGGGGGGGTTGGA
>VYZM01008462.1:399624-426973 GCA_013398915.1 Dromas ardeola | reverse complement strand
TTCTCCCCCCCCCCCCCCCCCCCAGTAAAATGTTAAATTTTTAAAGGAAAATCTAGTTTTTCTGAATTTAATTACCTGAACAGATAATGTCCCTTCTCTCCAAAAACATAGTCTCTGCCTTTCTCTGGAAAAGAGAACTTTTAAGACAAATTCAAAAACTATGGAACTTTTATGATAAATTAAAAAAAAAAAAAATCTTTGACCCTTCTTTACAAGTTTCTCATTTAAATGCTCCCTATTTTGTGACCTGCTTCAATGTGGTAATTTCTGTTTAATTTTGCTTGGAGCCAGTTACTTTCTGAACCAACAGAGAAACTCCACGTATAGATTCTCTGGACACAAGAATCATCACTTTCATTCATGAGATCGTAGGGTTTGCTTCTCATGGCTGCTAAAAATTTTGAGAAAACACTTTATTTTTTGTTACAGTTTACTCAGTATTTTCCTCACAATTTTTCATTATAAAATGCAAGTTTTGATAACTCTGGAATGTAGAAAAGAGCCTTGAAATATTGTCTTCTGAGGGATGAAATGTTTATAATGTCTTATTTCTAGATGCGAATATGATTCATTCTGTGCGAAAGTTTCTAAATTTTCTTTCAGCCATATGACAGCCAGTTGATAGCGGTTTAAGAGGCTCACTAAAGAGCAAAGCTGGCAAAGTCTCTTTTCAGCTGATAGCCTAATTTACAGTAAGGCAAGCAAGCCTCGTGGCAAGCACAGGAGCCTGCCAATTAACAGCTAAACAGCAATAGCAGCTATAAATTCGATTTAGCATTGCTATCAAGCTTGTCATTAGCTCAAACCCTTTGAGTGCCACGTTGAGTGCCAAAAAAGACTGTTGTGGTTTAACCCCAGTCAGCAACTAGGACCATGCAGCCGCTTATTCACTCCCCTGGCTGTAAAAAGGTTTGAGATATTCTATTGAAAATATAGTACATAGAAAGTAGCTGTGATGCTGCTCTAAGCAGCTGTACAGGGTTTCTGCTTTCCCTGATGTTTTTGAGAGAAGACAACGCTTTCGCTGTGAGTCAGAAACATATAAACAGCTCATATATTTTTCATTTCAGTTCTATAAAGACAGGAGCAGTCCATGGGATGATCATATGCATAAAATTACTCTAAGACTAGCTCTAAATTTGTGAAGTGCTTTTGGATTCTTTTCAGTGAAAAGCATTACAACTTGCAAATGCAAAACAGTGATATGTAGGTTGTTGTGTGTACTGGTAGGCCAGGGAGATGTCATCTGAAAGCAGCTAGTAGCAGAGTGTTGTACCTGGAAGCCTTTCTGCTACAGGTTTTACTCATTTCCATCTTTTCCCAGACCTCAGCCTTTCTTTTGGTGCAGCGTGTGGGTGAATCAGTTGGTCTTTGATCCAAAGTTCTTCATAGCTGAGGAAAACATTTCCGCTGACTTGAGTGAGGCTGGATGGAAGGTGTATGGCTGTGTTTGAGATGGCAGTGTAACTAATACATAAATTATGAGGTTTTCTGTAATGAAAAAAAAATTCCACTTAAAATACCACAAGTCTAAATTTGATTCTGCTAGTGTTTATGTATGATATTTCATATAATACATGTACATCTGTTTATATTATAGTGTCCTCAGTTACATTTAGAGTTGAGCAAATCAAAAAGGAATTATCCACTAATGTTTTAAAGAAAAATACTCTCAACCAATTAATCACGCTCCACCAAAGACAGGTAGATAATAAGGAAAAACATTTATAGTTATTTTTATATTTTGTAATAAGAAGAATGTTATGCTGAAAGCAAGTGCCATCTTACCATTTGCATTCTAAAACACTCAAAACCTAATTTCTTTTTGATGATTATCTGGTACATTGGTTTCTCTGAACTGGAAAGTAGAGCCAGATAAAGCCCCAGTTCTCAAAAGGTGGAAGGAAAGCTGAAGTCAGAGTTTAGGTCTCATTTGCATTACAAATTTGTGAGTAAGTCAGAAAATGGACCATGTAAGGTCCATGATAGTCTTCATTAGCTGCTGTCAGTGTCATGGAGATGATAATGTAAAACAATTTGATTTCTACTGCATGTGTTTGAAATATTTATAAAGTAATGGTATGGTAACTAGGCTGTTCTTAATGTGGACTGTGTAGTTCTTCTATCTGTTGTAGTGCCGTACTTTGTCCTGCGTTTTGGATATGATCTTTCATTTTACTTGGTGATGAGAATGACTCTTTTGGTGACAGTATTACAGAATTTGCTGTGACTTCCTTATCAAATTCAGGTTCTCTAATAGAGCATTGCTGCTGGACAGGGGGAGGGAAGGGACCCCTTGAGATGCTGGAACAGGTTGCCCAGAGAGGTTGTAGATGCCCCCATCCCTGGAGATATTCAAGGCCAGGTTGGATGGGGCTTTAAGCAACCTGGTCTAGTGGGAGGTGTCCCTGCCCGTGGCAGGGGGGTTGGAACTAGATGATCTCTAAGGTCCCTTCCAACCCAAACCATTCTATGATTTTGTGATTCCCTTGTATTCGGCTGGATATCAGAAGAAATTTTGCAGAGACCTCTTTACGATCCCAAACAAATAATGGCAGAAATTCCCCTTATTACTTGACCTCTGTGAATAGTGACATTACTTTGATGACTACAAGGCTAAATAAAATGGGGTTTCTCCTGTGACTTGATTATTTTTTCCCATTATATACTCACAAGATATTAGAGTAATTAGTATCTGCTGATATTGTGTACAACACAATTTTATATAACGCTTTTCTAAACAGACTGTTTCTTTCACAGAGTGTAAAACAAATTAATAATACAAATTTGCTGTGTGTAACTTAACTTCCAGGTTACATCTGTTTATGTACATATGCCTATTTGGTTAGAGTTTTATATAAAAATTTTTAATGTCCACACAGACTTCTAGAATATCTAATTACATTCTCAAAAAGTGGGAGGAAGGGGACTTATTGAAAAGAAAATATTTGAAGTAGTGGAGGCTTATTCTTCAGGCACTAGTGGTCTCCAAGTATTTTTGGCAAGGCATTTGTTCTCTTTTAAGGACCAGTGCTAATGCTCAAAAGCTCAGAAGCTCAGACATGTAATTTCTCCTCTAACAGTGGTATACTGTAATGATCTGCAGTGTTATTGATCCAGGGACCCTCTGACTATGGGCGGCCGGGAAACACACTCACCTAAGATCAACTTTTCACATGTTTGATTTTCCCTGACAGTTTTGTCTAAACCTTCAGTAGTACATGAAAGATAATTTCAAACTAACCTTAGTTTATTTTCAGTGATTGGCGTTGTGGGTTTTGGGTTTTTTGTTTTTTGGGTTTTTTTGTTTGTTTGTTTTGTGTGTTGTTTTTTTTTTTTTTTAAACAAAGACTACTACATTATTTCTTTTGTGAAAAACCCATACAGCTGTAGAGAAGAGTATGCCATGTTTGGGATTTTGCAGCCTTCATCCATCTTTTTTATACACAAGGCAAAAGAATAGCATCAGGCAGAGAGACGTGTCCCTCGAAAGGCTCCATGATTTGAAAGCTTTCTGCAGAAAGCTTTGTCATCTCCCTGTCCACCCACCCATTTCCCTCTTCTGCTCACACATGGAGTCATTACCACATCCAACAGTGTTTGGCTTACTGGTCAGGTAGTGTTGGCACACAGTTTCGTGTGTGAAGGAACCTACAATCTGATTTTTGCTGCTGTGAGAGAGAGCCCTGCTTTTTCTCCTCCCACCGGTGTTACCAAGGGTGGCTTAGTCCAAGCTAGGACTTTGGTTAGGCCACACAATCACAGCTACAATACCTGCTTCTCTTCAGGTATAGAAGGGAGAGAAAAGGGCTGGAACTGGTCCTCACATAATCACTCACTAGGAGACTCAGAAGACAAAGTGACAAATGTGACTCCCGTGTAATGACTTGCAGGACAAGCCTCCACGGAGGCTCATTTGAAGATGGCATAACTTAGAGCAACCCTATTATTGTTGCAAGCTGTGTCCATGGCTGAGATCCAAGCTGAGAGTCAGCAAAAGCAGATGAAAGCAAACAGCACTGTTTCCTCTATGCCTCTTGCACTAATGAACTCTATTATCTCTATGAAATTGTTTCTCACCTACAGATTGCGAATGCAATAATAATTTGGTTCTTTTAGCTCTTGCGTATTCCTTAGTATACTGTTCCCAGGCCAATTCAAAATCACCACAGCATAAAAAGATTGTTCTCAACAGCGTTTTTATGCTGTTGATTTGAAATACTTTGAAAACCATTAGATTGTTCCAGGCTTACCGGGACTTTTCCATAAAAATAAGCAGCATGCCAAAGAATCTGAGATTCATATATTACAGGATATGGTCTCCTCACACCCTCCGCCTACTCATTTGGAAGTGTCTCATGGTTTTCCTGCATCATTTGACACATCTGTAGTCATTTAATTGTTCTAGCCTTTCAGACTCTATTGTGAAACAATTGCTTACAGGACTCATTAAAAGAAAATATAACAAAAAATTCCCATGCGTTGTACCTCCTCCACAGTAACATAAGCCTTGGAAACTTGCAGGGTATCCAAAAATATTATTTTTTTTTTTAACAGGACATTTTGACCTGACTTAGAGTAGGCAGCCAGTATGCAGCATGAGTATTTGGACAATATTTCTCTATGTCTAAACAAGTCATGAGTGGAATGGGAGTATGTTATACATTGCATGGGATTTTTTTAATTGTTATTTGTTTATTCCAGTTTTGGCCCTGACTCAGAAAGGTACTTAACCACTTTTTTATGTCAGCCCTCAACTAGAAAAGCCTTTTCTTAAGTCCTGTTGAAATGAGTGGAAACTAAACATGTGCTCAGAGGTAAGCATTAGCTTGAAACATTTTGCTGACTGGGATATTCTCTCACACTACTCTTTGGAAGTTGACCTGGCAAGAGATATTGGAGTGCATCTGTTTATCTCAATTAGTATTGTGTCATACAGAACAAAACACATTGCCAAATGCTTGAAATTCCACCGTTCCCTATTTCACTTCTTAGCAGAGAGGAGAACTCTCTGCATCTCCGGCTGAGATACCAAACATCTGGTAGATCTCTAAATTCCCATCTGACTCAAGGTCATAGAACAAGACACTTGATATTGATGCTGAACTAGGCTTCTGCAATGTAATGGATGTATCTAGTTGCAAATGTTTAGAATTGGTTGCAGAAAAATGGTGTTTAACAGTTTCTGTTGAAACATGTATTATTGTAGACACAAATGTGGCTCATAGGCTGCTGAGAGCCTATCTGGAGAGTGTCACAAGGAATATATAAAAACACTGCTTAGGTTTTGAGGGAAGGATCATATCTGAATCAATCCACCACTAATTATCCACTGACAAATCTCGATCGTGAGAATCTTTTGGATGGAATTTGTTAGTAATGCTCAGAGTGACAGGCAGATCAGCTGCCTTAATGTGAAAATGGCTTAGCAATAGGAAAATAGAAATTAAACATTCTTTGCTTTCTACCTTCTTTTAGGGGGCTTAACACATCTATTTTCTCTGAGGTTAAATGTTTTATTTTCTCTGCGGTAATGTTTTAGAAATATTAATGTTTTGGAAAGACTAGAAAACTTTTACCACATCCACAATTGTATTTTACACTGACTTTATAACAGGTTACATAAAAACAGAATCTATCGTATGGTACCTGCAGCAGAGCTAGATGTGTGATTTTCTTAGCTTAATAAGTAGGCTCAAGTAATTTTACCATATTTAAGACAGATGTAAAATGTATTGTGCGGCTTCTCAGAGTACCGGGTGAGTCCTCATTTATTCCAATTTGTCTGTATTTTTATGCCACATTCATCATTACATTTGACAGCCTGGAGACTGGAATCTCCTCCAGTTCAGCTTTTCAGGCACACGGATATAGTAGTGATGAGGAGAGATGAGCGTTCATTAAAGCTCAGGCTCTCAGGCTTCAAGATCACTTGCCGAGATCAAGGAAGCTCTGCCTTGAGAGCTGGGGATCTCAAATGCTGGCTCTGGTGCTCAGGACTAGGAGGAGGAGTAACAGCGTTCCCCTCAAAACAGCGGGGTCGTGTGGGGTATGTCCTGGGTCAGGTGCCGTGAGATCCCATAGGAGCTGAGAGGTGTCTTTCTGTTTTTCCCTTCTCCATCCCTAATCACTTTCTCCTTATTTCTACCATGATTTCTCCCACCTCTGACCCCAGGACCGTATGCTGGTTTTGGCAAACACCTCATCAGCTTTAAATGAAACATAGTAGGTTCCACAAGTGATCGTTTCCAAGGTAACTTCATTTCATCAGAAAATCACTTACTTTCTCTGGATTCAGTCTTTGCCCTAATGACTGGGAAAGACGATAACCCGCAGCAGTTTTGTTGGGACACCCAATTGCCAAAGATGTTTAGCAAGTCTGCATTACCTGGGGAGAAACAAGGAAAATTTTAATTTAGCAGACACAGAAATAAGTTTTGTGATGAATGTGAGCACTTGCAGGTAAGCAGAAACAGTACAGTGGCTTTGGAAATCCCTCCCCAAAGGTTAGTGGTGTTTAATAAAACAGGTGCCTCTCTTTGCACCTACTGTTACACTCTGTGCCTTATAAACTGTACCTCAGCATTTCACTATTTTCATTGCAAGGCCTAATTCGGAATTCAGACTGCACAGGGGAATAGTGTGTACAGCACAGATTTTATCATACTTCCCGTCTCAGCTGGCTTTCCAGCAGAAAGGTGATGTAAGCACTCTGAGGAGCTGTTTGGTTATATTCAGAAAACAGATTTTTCTACAGGTTTTCTCTCGTATCGGTTTGTTTTTATTGGTGTATTAGCATAGAGACAGCATTAAACAGGCTATGTGTAACTTCAAACACATCATGAACTTTTGTCAATTATAATAGATTTAAGAATACGTATGTGTGTCCAGGCATATGTGTGTATATATATGCCAAAGTACAGCCAACATATAAGTGTGTGTCTGTGTTTGTAATCTAACAGAAAAGTTTCAGAAGAATATAAAAGCTAGTGGAGGGCCACATACGTGTTCATTAATAGGGTTTTTTAAATTAAGCACCAGTTTCATGTTTTCTTCGAGTAGGAATTGAATTGAATTGAGTGTATTTAAGAGATGAAGGGTTAGCAAAATCCAGTGGTCTAGACTGGGCATCTTTTGCAAAGAGAATCCCAGACGTAACTGTATTACAGCAAGTCATTTTCCTGGGGCCTGACACACAGTGTGTTTCTATGCATCAAATTTAACAGAGGATATGCAGCTTGCATCGTCTCTTTTTTTCCTCTTAGCCAGTTTTTCCAGCTAATGGAAAGAGAATGTTATTGGCTTCATCTTTATTCCACCCTCATTCCATCAGGCCCAAACTCTGAGTTGGATAACTCCCAATAGGATCAGGACACATATGGTCAAAGCATATCACTTAAGTAATGCTTCTGAATCAGCACATGCATTTGCAAAATACATTTTTACTCTTAAATTTCTTTGTGAGATCAATTCATTGTTAAGCTAACATTTTTTAATGAATAAATAAATATGTATATTTGCATACAAACATACACATATATATGTGCCAACATATATATGAAATTCAACAAGGCCAAGTGCAAGGTCCTGCACATGTGTCGGGGCAATCCCAGGCACAAATACAGGCTGGGGGAGGATGGATTGAGAGCAGCCCTGAGGAAGAGGACTTGGGGGTGTTGGTTGATGAGAAGCTCAACATGAGCCAGCAATGTGCGTTCGCAGCCCAGAAAGCCAACCGCATCCTGTGCAGCATCAAAAGCAGCGTGGCTAGCAGGTCGAGGGAGGTGATTCTGCCCCTCTACTCTGCTCTGGTGAGACCCCACCTGGAGTACTGCGTCCAGCTCTGGGGCCCCCACCATAAGAAGGACATGGACCTGTTGTAACGGGTCCAGACACAAAGATGATCAGAGGGGTGGAGCACCTCTCCTGTGAAGACAAACTGAGAGAGTTGGGGTTGTTCAGCCTGGAGAAGAGAAGACTCTGGGGAGACCTTATAGCAGCCTGCCAGCACCTAAAGGGGGCCTGTAGGAGAGATGGGGAGGGATTCTATCGGGGGTGTAGTGATAGGATGAGGGATAATGGGTTTGAACTGGAAGAGGGTAGATTTAGATTAGATATTAGGAAGAAATTCTTTACTGTGAGGGTGGTGAGGCACTGGAACAGGTTGCCCAGGGAAGTTGTGGGTCCCTGGAAGTGTTCAAGGCCAGGCTGGATGGGGCTTTGAGCAGCCTGGTCTAGTGGGAGGTGTCCCTGCCCGTGGCAGGGGGGTTGGAATTAGATGATCTTTAAGGTCCCTTTCAACTCTAACCATTCTGTGATTCTACGTGCATATATGTATAAGTAAACCAATTTTCTCTGTCCTACCAGACCTCCAGAAGGTGGTGCTTACCAGCTCTGTGTATGTGAGCTGCAAAGAAACATTTACTTTTGTATATACGGTGACAGGAAGTGGGATGTACCAGCTCACATCTGTTATCCATTAAGCAGCAAAATAGTAACAACAATAATAAAATACTATTTTAGCCAGGTCGACAAGAACAGACATCAGACATAGAAAGCTGAAGGTGAGTCAAAAGAGGGCCCACATCCAGTTGATTTCTTCAAAGGCAAAATACTATGTGGTCTTTCCTGGTTTTCTGTTCTGCAAATACCGCCTTCTTGGATCATCATAACATGCCATCAGAATGAGTGGGTTTGAGGATTTCCTGTTGAAAACTACAGCAGCATTCATTCCTGCAGCAGTGTTCTGAGATGAACAAACGTGGGCCTCAGAAATTTTTGGATTCAGAAAAGAAACACTTTGCTTACACTTCTTCCCACTTACCTTCTACACTTCGGTCTGCTGATTTTTTTCCCAGGAAACTGCTGAACAATTGTAAAATGGATTAATTAGAAATGCATGCCATTCTTTAATAGTTACTACCTGAGTGATTATTAAGGATTGTTGGTGGTGTTTTTAATTGCTCTTGTGTGATGTATTGCATCACCAGAGAGAACAAGAGGGCTGACTTTCACTAAAATCTGATCAAGTCGATGAGAGTAAAAGAGGTTTCAGAAGATCATGCCTCAGGACATCGCTTTGGGCGGTAAAACTATCTATTATTAAATTTAAAGAGAGGGATTGCTCTTTTGCTGATATCCATGATAGTTGTTACCAGATAGCAGCTGCCATTGTGGAAAGCTCTGGAAAGCTGACGGAACATCATGATTAATTGGAGAACTGGTATTCACAAAAAATGGCTGGCTGCCAATGGACTGCAAAAGTAAATAGCATCAATTAAGTCAGTGTAGCTAATTTTGTCCTGAGCTTGTAATTGCACTCTATGCACAATGACCTCTTTATTAAAATAATAGAATACTGTAAAAATTATAAGTGTAGAACTGTTGAGTATTATTCAAGCTATTTCTTGATGATATAGTAGAAGAAAAGATATGCACTGACTTTTAGCCACTTTGGTCACTTTGGCAGATAACTGTTTCTACTTGAGTTCTCTGTTTTTACTGTTTCTGCTTCATCGATCTGTTTGTGTGTAAATGAAATAGTGAAGCACTTGGTGGAGCGTTTTATAAACATCAGTGTGCAAATATTTGGTACAAATTTGGATCTTAGTTTTAGGCTTCTTGTTTCATTTTTCAAAGCCCCAGTGTGTTTCTCAAGTCTGAAGTTGGGGATCATGTGGTGATGATTCAATGGTGATGTGTTGTTGGTCATGCCTCACTGAGAGGACAGCACCCAGCTTGGCCTCTCAAGTCAAGTGTTCATTCCCTGTGTTCAGAGGGACAGGGACAAAGGGTACCCAGGACAGACTGTTCCAGGCTTTGAGGACCTGTTGATGCAAGCAGACTGTCGGGAAAGAGTCCGTACCAACCTTTGCTATTTTAGTAGATATCGAAGGGCTCAGTGACTCAAAGGGCCCTGTGCAGTGTGTTGCGCTCACTCCCATTTGGCAGGAACGTAAGGGAAATGGATGTATGCAGCCTTAACTACTGAGCTCAAATGTAATATGGTGTTGGCTGTTCCCTGAGGAATAGGAAAATGACCCCAGTGACAATATCACTGTCTTCTCCAGGTGAGAAAGGAGTGGTCTCTGCGTGTTTACATAGTGTCAGGTCGTAACGGCACAGACATGTACATTCAGTGTTTTAACTGTCTCACAGAGAAAGTCAACAAATTATCTGAATCCTGGCCAGACTTCAAAAGTTCAGAGGTTTGGTTCAGAAAGAGCTGCAGTCACTGATCCAAAGTTTATAAAAGCTCTCCAGACTTTCTGAGACTGTAAAACTGGGCTGGAGCGGCATTTTTCCTGTAGCTTTCAGCACTTCTGTTTCCCATCCTAGCTGGACAGTGGAATTGAAAAAACACTTCTTCAGAAATTCCAAGAGCTTAAGAACATTTGGTCCCAGTCTGGTTCTAAAAATGAGTAAAGATCTGGGAGGCTGTCTGGTGGGGTCATATCTAACCTACCTAGTCTGTCCCATTTTGTCTGCCACTCCCTTCAGATTGAGCGTTATTTTTGTGCCTGGAGCCCGGTGCGACACTCAGCATGCAACCCAACGAACCACCTTGTTGTCTTTTCCCAGCTGTGTAGAAGTTCCTATTGATATTAAAGATCTCGATTCAGAAGCAGAGTCTGTTTATTTTTTGATAGTTAGCACTGTATTCTGGTGAAGAAAGAGCCCAACACTTTGACAGCTGCAATATTGCAATGTCAACAGGAAGTCTTAAATTTCAGAATAGTAGAAAGCATGCTCCTAATGCCTTGGTGTTTCAGATAGAAAAATGCTTTTCTTAATATCACGTGAGCAAGGCACAAGCTAGTCAAGTCATGGGAAGAAAATAAATTTCAGCTTTCACAAGCTAACTCTTTCACGACACTGATTTGGGATTATGCTGTGAGGACTAGCTATTCATCCTTTTCCCTCCTGCCTGGAAAATGCTTGTTTTCTTTCCAGAGGATAGTTGCAAAAGTGCCGGACCACTGCAACAAGTGGGTCAGTCACCACCATGCTTCGTGCATGCCAGCAATGAGCGCTATAGGGGCAACAGCCTAGGCCCTATTAGTTCACCTGAAAGAAAATTCGTCAGGTTTGAAAATGTCATTTCCATTTTGTCAGGTTACATAAATACATATTTAGCCATTCTTACCTAAATCTAGGCCCTTTTTAATTTTTTTAGTTCATTGGGAGAACTAGACTTTTCTTGAAGGATTAGTATTAGTAGGCTTTTAGTTTCTACTGTCAGTAAAAGCGAATTAGCGAACATATCCTCCTAAGAAATTTCAGGTATGCAGAGGTAGGCAGGATTTTGCAGAGACCCCTAACACCACAGGTTCTAGTTCTGCCCTTCAAACTCAAAAACAATTAATTGCAGCGGTATTTGCATTAAAAGGAGAGAAGAGAATTGTTAAGCCAATTACAGAGAGAGGAGAAATGTTAACATTCAGTTGTGGATCTGGACTCAGATATTAAGTAGTTCAGAAGATTTTGGATCCGAGACTGGTATGAGTTCGTGCTTGTTACTGTGTACAGTAAGAAACTTCTTGCAACTATGCTCGAGCCTTCAGTAAGGAACAGATGCTACACGGGGCTTCCTGGATCCTTCTGCGGGAACAGGCTGCAGCTGCGTGCAGCCTCTGACTCCTCCAGGGACAACATGTTGTATATTCCATATGAAGGAGCTCTGAGAAATATTTATTCTCACTGAGACAGAAATCTTCCTGTCATTTCCCAAGGGATTCAGCGCTGCCTAAATATTACAGCTGATTCCACATGGGCCTTGGAAAAAATCCCTTAAATCCTTATCTGCAGCTTTGAACCACTTGGTATGTTTCTTTTCATCTCAGGAAGAGTTTTCCAATAAGTTTTCTTAACTGTATCTGAAGTCCAGGAGAGTCAGGTTTATATCACTGTAATGGTACCTTCATAGATTCTACCAGAATTTTCCTTTATCCATGATTAAATAACTACAGTAATACCCTTCGAGAAATCTAAGCATAATTCATATTTGTGTAGTACTTAGAACTCTTTAAGTTGAAGGGAGTGGACGAATGCAGTATTCACTTAATAGGGTACATTTCCTTGTGACGGACACAAGGTCAGGTTAGGCAACAAACTGTGAATGGCAGTTGCTGCTTACTCATGTCAAAAACTTGCATGGGGCTTAGCAGACATGCGTTTTGTGCAGTGAAACTGGGTTTTGCTTTGTGTTAAATAAATGTGATATTTTAAGCTTTATTTTGTATTAGTAGAGAAAGTTAAAGAAATAGTAGCTAGTTAATGAAAATAATGTAAAATTTTACCCCCTCATCACAAGATAATTTTACCAATTACATGTTGTTTGGACCCTGAAAGTAGGAGACGTTGGGATTAATATTGTATTTGGACTTATAATGGCCACTTACAGAGATGAATTTGATCCTTAGCGGATATAATTTTGCCTCTCGTTTTTATTCCATATTGCATTTTACTCCAGCTTCAACCTTCTCATATGCTTGGTTAAAAAAATTAGTGTAATAGTGAGGCTGAGAGATTCAGCCGGACTTCCCACTAAAAATATTATGCATATGTGCTACATGTGCAAGTCCACATTAAAAGAACATTATTAAGGTTTTTGAGGCAAGTAATTTGAGACAAGTAATTATGAAAGTGAAGTTTGACACTGTATGTACAAATTCAGTTCGGGTTCATGCATTTGCGTTTTGATGATATAGTTTGTTTTTAAGCCACAAGTCCCTTGCATTTCTCAGCACACAAGGTATGTCTGCTCTTAGAATGCACCAGAGCTGTGAAATCAAGAAGGCTAGTGCCTTTGGATGCGGATTTAAAGATTAAATTTTCATCTGCATCAAGTGAGGCAGAGGACAGCTCTGGTCTCTGCCCATCTCTCTCCCAGAATTCCCGTGAGGTGACACTAAGCAGGTCACTAAAATCAGACTTGGCAAAACATGACTGAGAATTTTGCATTTCAGTTTTCTGGATCCCGTGTGTAGAGGTGCAGCAGAGGGCAATAGGACCTGTACTTTGGACGTACAAGTATCGCAAGAACTTAAGTCCCAGGTGTCACAACTAAAAAAATGAAATTGCTACCATTATGTCAGCTGCAAAATGGAAACTATACTGTGAACGTAATTAATACATATGAAACACTCGGATACTATTGTATTGAATATGACATAAAAAGTCTTGAGGAAATTAATAAAGTTATCTTGAGAATAGCTTTTGAATAAAGTGTAGTGTGTAAAGGCCATGATCACACACTGAAGAATAAGCCAAAACAGCCAATGGAACATTTTTTTTTTGTGAGTACTTTTAATTTCTATTCACAAAATGAGACAAAGACACACTCAAAAAAAAACCCCAAAAACTCCAACCCTGAATGTATAATCATCATATTATACGTTTACAGGGGAACCAAAGTAAGGTCAAGTATAGTGTAATTTCTGACTTTCTGAGTGTTTGACTTGGCAACTTCAACACTTTTCACGTGTCACGTGTACTGGGAGAAAAGTGTTATAAACTCATGGTCTTTTTTTTTGTATTATTTTTAATTCTCAATGTCATGAAATAACTCAGTACATTCCAATTTCACTTCACCTTTAAAAGAAATATGGTATTTTAGATGTGGTTTTGTGCTTAGTGAAGAATGTAAACTTGATGTAGAAGAACATTAGTTCTTTTCAGGGAAAGTTTGGTGCTAGCAACTTTCCGAAGTAACTATTTTTTCTCATCAGAAGCTGAGTAAAAATGAGCTACATGTGGAAATACAGCTGACCACCTCCTGTGAAGATACCAGCACTGTTTCTTTAATTTTTAAACAACATTGGGCGGTCGGTCAGGAGGGAATGGGAGTAGGCAGAGATCAAGGGAAAGGCTCTTCTTAGTGAAGCAGTGGGTGAGAAACAGACCACCTCTATGGGAAGTGCTGTTTTCCTCATACCAGCAATGTTTCTTGCTCCACGCTGAAAGATAATGTTTCTTTCTTGATTATTCACCGTTGTCATATGCTTCTGCCAAGGGAGCAAGAAGGAGGAAATAAGGCAAAGAAAAAAAAGAGAGACCTCTCCATGGGAAGGGGATAACAACTTTAACAGAGCTCGCAGCAGAAACCCACACACATCCCCATGCGCTGGTTGGCCTCAAACAGCCAGCGCGGCTACAGCCATGCACAGTATCCTGCTGGGCCTCCAGCCAGAGCTTGGTCCCCCTCAGAAAGGACAAAGAGGTCTTCAAATTGCCACTCAGTTATCCAAATTACCTGCTTTTCCTCATAAACTAACACCATTGTTCTCTTCTACGGGGTCTTACGTTGAGTTGCCAAGGGGGCGTCTGCTGAGGTTAAATAAAGGGAATATTGTTACAGAAGTATCTAGACTCTATTCAAAATGCCGAAGGTGGCAGGGGCTCTGGATTTTAGTTATCATATTGCAATTTTTTTCTCCTCAGGAAGTTGTTTTCACACAAGTAACCTGCAGGAACAGGCCATTGTTCACGCAACCCGACAGCCTACTGCACAGCCATTCATTTTTTGGTGAGAAGTGGTGATAGCAAGCAATTACCTTGGCACATTTTTACCCAGACAAGGTGAGGTGTAGTACTGTTTCAGGTATGCCGCACACTAGGTGAGCAGGGGGCTCCCCAGCTTTCCAAAAGGAAAGCTAATCCTCCAAAACTGTCAGCCGTGCTTACTTCACACCAAAGCACTGGAGATACCAGGATCTGGGAGGAACAAAAAAAGAGTGAGAGAGACTAGAAAGTAATTTTCCTTATTCTCCCTCCAATGGGCGTTTGATGAATTTTGTTGGTTTTCTGTGACTTTCTCTGTTCCTTTTCTTCTTCGTATATATAACATCCTAGTTTGGGAATGAGGAATAGTAGATCTAGGGTGTTTTCCACCACTTTGAGGGAAATGTTAACAGGAGTATATCAGAAAGAAGGAGAAATGTGCCTCTCTGCCCTTTCGGTGGTTTTATCTCTCACTGTGTACTTTTGTGCAAGCAACAAATATATATTACAGTGTTCTATTGAGAGTAACTGGATGAAACGGCTTCACATTGTCTCATAAACTTTTTTTAGCTTGAAAAAGACCCCATCAGACTTTGAAGAAATTTACCCTTGTTTTGAGTCTAGGATGATACAGTTTATTTTAGGAGAGTTGCAGCAAGGGAAAGGGATATTCATTTTGTTCCCTCTTTTCTATGGTCTCTAAATAGAAGAAATAAAGTGGCAGAGGTGCAGTGTTGGTGTCTTTGTTGAACTCTCTGGCTGAGGGGATTCCCTAAAGGTTGTTTGACCATCTCTGTTCAACTGTTCAAAGCAAGAAAATTTCAAAACTTACTGTTGCCAAATTCTTCTCTACTAAAAAGCTAAGCTAGGGAAATGAAACCTGCTTATGGTCAGCATAGGCTTGATCCAGTAAGAAACGAAGTCTCATAGATAATGGATGCTAATGTCTGTGTGAAAAGTCCAAATATCAAAGAAAAACAGATTACAGTTGAAAACAGGCTGATTGCGGTGACAGCAAGGAGGTAAATGTTTCAGAGTCTGCATGCTTATTTGCTGTGATTTCATCACCCTGGTAACACTGAGACTGCGTTTCTGTGTAGCCATTTCTATTAGGTGCTCCATCCGTTCATAAGTTCTATTTCCTTGTTCTGGCTGCTTCAGGCACCACATTTATTTTTGGTGGTTGTTTCAGCTGATGAAGCATTGGATGAACAGAGTGTTTCAGATTTGTCTCTCAATATTGCCTGTTTTTCTTGACTAGGAAAGCCTGGGGTAAACACTACGCATACTAGTAGTGAAATGCAGTACAGATTGCCTCTTCAACAACTCAGTCTATTTTGTTATAGAAAAAATAAATACATTGGGCAGACAACAAAATTGCTTACAGCAATGAGTGGGAGTTTACAAACTAAAGAGCTTTGATTCCTGTGTCCTCTAGTTGTATTAAATACCAAAAGATAGTATCACAGCATAGCACAAATGAAAACACTGAAGGCAACTCATTTGTTTGTTTATTACTGTTTTGTTTCAATTTATGGATACACATGTTCCATTCTGGATGCTTATAGAGTTGCATAAATATGGTTTTGCCTGGGTAGGTTTCTTTTTTATTTTTTTGGAGCCACAAATTATAATGTTTATCATGCTGATGAAGCAATGGTTGGGGGACAAATATGACATTAAAAATAGACTTGGATTTCCCAATCATCTGAAGTGCTGGCTTGCAAGCCCAGGCAGCAATGTTGATTTGTGGGTAGTTAATTTTCTTGGCCATTGTTTTTCTACTGTATGATGCTGTGAGGTTATTTCTAGGCAAAACGAAATATACAGTTATACATAGTAAGAGAATTGTATAGTAGAAAATGTTCTTGGCACACACACACAACTCAGAATGAGTACATAACGTGCGCTTGAATGGACTAGCTGTTTTTTGTTTGTTTTTCCATTGGCGAGCCAAGAAATAAAACACAATCCATTTTGAACTTAATTTTTCCATATTTTTTTTTTTTTAAGATTAAGATACAAAATCTTATTTTCCTTTGGACCCATTTCCAAGACTCTGAACCAAAAGCTTACTTAAGTGATATTTCCATCACTCTACAGATGTTACTTATTCACTTTTCAACCCAGTTCAAAAATCTTTAAAGATCCAGATATTTGAGAAAACAAAAAATTATTTCCTTACGGCAGTATTGAGTTCAGGTTTTGATCCTGATATAAATATAGAGGTAAAATTCACCAGGGAACAGAGGCCAGCAGAAAGCCATGCACAAGCACTATGTTTTGCAATGTTTGTATGGGGAAATAGCTCAGTACCTCCTTCATCACTTCAGGTTTGCAGTACCTGGAGCTGAGACAGTATGCGGTTAGACAGAGCAGAGCGTGTAAGCTGGGGTTGGACTTGGGTTGGACTCAATGCCTGAGGGCTGGATTCGAGGCTAATTGAAATAGAAAGGAGGTTTTCCTTTTATTTCATTGGTCTTTGGACCAGCCTCAGGTTATCTGGCCCTAACTCATTTGCTCAACAGGGACAGAGACTGCGGATGCTGTTCCAATACATGAACTGGAGCTGCTGACTCAGGAGAGCTACAACTTACTCCCAGGTTTTTCTTCAGGAAATCAGATTATTTGAAGTTTTTGAGGGTGAAACTAAAATCACGCACGTCAAGTAGAAGACACAATTAAGGCATTCCTGGTACGACAAAACTTAATTTGCAGGGCTTGTTAAACACGGTTGAGCTAAAGAGACGTTGTGGCACAGTGTCCTGTACTATGAGATCATTTCCCATCATTCTAGGAATATATTCTCTTATTATTGTGCCTTGAAATGGAAATACTGGGAGATGGGTACAAGCAGGATTTGGTCTATGATTTCTAGGTACAAAAAAGTCAGTTCTTGGAAGAGGTGACTAATAATTTTCTTTATAAAAAGGGGGGGAATAAGTAACAAATTCAAGGGATTGGAGCAATTTACATGTTTAACACCATATATTTTCTTCCCTTTTTATCCTCACTTACATGTGTAACAGAATGGACATCCTCTTTTACTTTGGAATTTTGCATTTATTCTTCCATCTAGGTGATTTTTTAAAATATTCAATTTGCATAACTCTTTCCATCAGGCACGAAGTGTATTCAGTACAGGTGAGGATGGAGTCACACTATGGTCAGAACTCTCTGTCTTTGGGATTCATGCCATAGACCGGAAAAAAAGGGTTAATAAGTTGCAGAAAACATCGGTTTTAGTCTTATGATTTCTGCCTGCCGTTGCTCAGGCTGTCAAATGATCCTAGAAACAGCAGTTAAGCAAACTGGTAAAAAAGGGGATTAAAAGAAAAGAAGCAGCAAGTTGAAAAAGGTCAGCAATCCAGAGTGGACACTAAGAAAAAAGTCACTGCGTTCACACGTATTCTTTGTAGAAAGCAAGATGTGGAAAATCATCAGTTTTCTAACCAGATTGTGCTAGTGATTTTGTAATTCCTGGGTTCTTTTCCTCCTCTTCCTGTCCCCAGCAGTACTTCAAAATTAGCTGTAATTTTCATGGTTCAGTTATTAGAGCATGAAATGCATAAGGATTGGCAGGTAGCAACAATGAACCCTAAAATTAGGCATTTAGTACTGAAATGTCTATATTAGCCTGCATAAATATGCCTATATTTTTGTTGGATGGGTTCAAGAGAGCTAAACAGGCTGGGAAAACCTGAATTCTCCTAAAACTAACTAGGTGAGGGGACCGGAAAGCAGTCAATTGACTCAAGTGGTGGTTGCGGAGTGGGGAGAGCAATAAGGGGAAAACAGACCAAGACACTTGAGAGATGCCGTAATAGAGTTGGAATACGGAGTTAATATCAGAAGGCTAAGAGGTGGAACTGCTTATTCTCTCTATATACTCGCTGTTCTTTACCTTTGTGCTGCATTATCTTGCATTCATATTTTCTGGACACTTGTCTTTTTTTCCTTTTCTCACCTTTTCTCACACTTGACCCACTGTATTCATTCTATTCCATATATCTTACAGCAGCTTTTAGACCCAGATAAAACACGGGTATTGCTCTATACATTACAGCAGAGGACTTTGGTGCTGAAGGACGTGATTATTCAGAGAAGCACTTGTTTTGAATTTCAGGTGTGCACTTAGGTCCCACATGGAGCCCTGAGGTATTTACTGGCAGACAAGAATATGAATAAGGGTTGTGTTACCTGTAGTAACACAAGTGGAAGTGGTGGAAGTGAGTGACTGCCTACACAATGCCTCCAGCAGTCCTCATTCTGGAAACCCCTTTTGGCTGGTGGTTCTGTCTCTATTATTGTGGTATTCTGACCAAGAACAATTGTATGAGATAATGTCACATACAAGATATGCAGTAACTTGTATTTCTGTTTGCCACAGACATTGTTTCCTAGTCTTTTTCTATTTCAAACTTACACTCCCCTTAGTGAGAAGTTCAGCTTCCCTCCAGAGTGCTCACAGATACTTCTGCTTGAAAGGGACTTCCCTTCGTCCGCACTTTATTCTTTACCCAGTGTCTCTTTACTTCTTTCTTTTGTCTTCTTCAGGGGCTAACCTGAAATAGAAAGAACTCTTCCTCTATACTGTGCTCACTGTTTTCCTTCCCATACTCATTACTTCTGATCTCTTCTGGCCTGGCTATATTCACTTGTTCTGGCTATGGAATGTTCTATCCAGTGCATCAAATTTACTTTTCATTTCCCGTATGTTCAGCATCATCAGCTGATATAATTTACTGTGGCTGTATCTTTGTGGATGTACATTTTCCAGAGTATCAGGCAGGGTCTTGTCCCCTTTTCTTTTACCTAACCAAAAAGGCTGCATCCTGATGACCCAGGCAACTTGGTTACACAGACAAAAGTTCCACATGCTGCTTACAAATGACCCAGCAAAGCTGGTGGGGGTATGGAGAATTGTAGTAGAAATGTTAAAATTAGTATCGTAGGAGAGCAAATGGATAAGTCTAGTTGCAGAAACACCAGAATGAGTAAACAGTTGGAGAAGGGTTATAAGAATGGCATGTGCTGTTGGCAGCTGGATTAGCATCCTAGCACGCACGTGTGTGCAGCTTTTCAAGTCACCCAGATTGGAAGACAAAGTAGAGTGAGTAAATCCTGATGACTCACAGAGGTGGAACAGGATGAAGAGATTAATCACTGTCATCCCCAAAAGGGTGCAAAAAGGCACATCCAAAACCAGCACAGGGTCTCCAGCTGAGGAAGAAGAGGAGACATGAGGAGGAGTTGATAGCTGACAGGTCCTCTGTGTCACTGCACAGAAGTCTGGACAGGACACCTGGATATGAGCATTTGGGTGCCTGCAATGCTGGGCAGTCCACCCGTGTGCAACAAGCCTTAGCACTTGTGAGCAGGAATGGGGGTATGTGAGGGTGCAGCTGATACCAGTTTTGTTTTAAAATAAAATCCCCCTTCTTCTACAGGTTCTTGCATGATTTGCTGCATTGTTGCTACAGCACTGCATCATTATTTCCTGCAAGTGGGGCAATTTTGCCATCTCGGGGATGGCAGGAAGCCGAGCTTCCCCTGGGACAGCTCTGACCCTAACCCAGAAGTGGGAGGAGGAAAAAGAAGGACAATATCAGATAGTCCTCTGCACGTACACAGGGCAGAGATGACGCCAGTCACCACATGAAAGGCATGGGTGCCCAACACCTTATTCATCAGGCCACCTGCTTCACCTTTGACAATCAAGCTGGGGCCTGGGCCTTAGCCCTGACACCCAGGACTCTGATGTTACCCGCTCTGTGCTGCCAGAGTGCTTTCCTACGCTCGGAAGAAGTAGGAAAATGCTCTTTTCCAATTAATGCTACTGACTCCAGCTAGGGGACACTGCCATGCTTTATCATTTTCTGCATAAAGCAGGAAGAGAAGACTAATATTCTGCATAGAGAGAGAAGCATGCCCCTCCTTGACAGATGTCTCTTTAATACTGGAACGCACAGTACTTGGCACAAGTTGTACCCCATTTAGCGAGTCTGGGCTTCCTTAGGTGAGCTGATTTGCAAGGTGTTACTTGGTGATCTGTAGTCTTAGCAAATTACGTTCCTTCATAAAGTCTTGCATGAAAATTGGAAGTGCTTGAAAACCTGACTATCATGTTTTCCATTTGCATTTGAGGTAATGGCCATATAATCTCCTCCTCTTAAGTGTCAGATTCCAGATGATTTACAATGTTTTCTAGCTAGACAAAACATTTGATGGTGTCCAAGTGATTTAGAAGCAGAAGAGTGTCTGCAAACACAAAAACATGTTCCTGAGAGGATCTAAAGGAGCTGGGGGAGTACAGATCCTATCTTTTAGACACTGGACACCAAGGTATCAAGATTGCCTCTTTACTAAAGGAGTTAAAGGCTGCTTCCAAAACCATAAGCATGCTGAGCTAAGAACCCTTAGTAGGACTACGGCAGCTTATAGTCAGCCCATAAAAAAACCCTGAGCTCTTCAATTTTAATTCAAGGCTATAGAGAATTTTTTATGTCTGCTCTGAAACCACAGGCTGGAGTCCTCTTTTGAGGCTGATACTCTGACATGGGAAGACAGGCATTTTAGTTGGAGCTCCAGTTCTGAAGTGGAGTATTAGTTTAGCTGTAGGCCAGTGCAGTCTTAAATTACAATTTTTACTTCAAGAACATGTGTAATTGGCATTTCACAAATCTGTAAACTTACACAAAACGGATCTCTTACAAAATGCCTGTTAAAAATTAACTCACTTTAATGGCACGTTTAGAGGTTAGTTAAAGTTTAAGTCCCATTAAGAGATATTAGAGTGAGACACAAATGTCATGATATGTCCAAGGCCACTTCGTTGTTGGAACAGAATAACTAGTAACAACAGGGAACGAGATGGTCTGGCTGTCTTCTGTATTCATCTCATGCTTCCTTTGCTTCCACTGTCCCATAGCACATTGTATGTGAGTTCAAACCTGCAAACACTTTTACCCAATTAGCAGCCCCTCAGTCAACGGTCTCATTCAGCTATCTCAAGTAATGTCGGCTTTTACCAGGTCCCTTTGCCATTTGGATTCAATAGAATATTTATGTAAGTGAGAGCCAGTGATGGGGGACTAGCAGGACTGCTGTGGGCTGATGTTCCATATTATGCCTTTGTAATGGAATTTTTTTTAAGCTTTTGCTTCTCAGAAAGATCCTCTCTCACTTTCCTTTTAAGCTGGTATCCTCAGTTAATAAGTCTGCTTCATTTAAAGTGAATGCCAAGTTAGTGCTATTTTATAGGGTGTTTGCTTTGTAAATGGAGAGCTGGTAAATCAGTGTGCTAATTTCTCTTGTCACCCCAGCGTTTAATTTTGTTTTTGTCAGATGATTATCTGTTATGTACACAGCAGTGTAGTTTCATACTTGACATTTGTCTCTCTCAGTTACAAGATCTTTGTTGCACTTCTGTCTCAAGGCTTCTTGCTTACAGACATCTGACTGCAGCAAGCTTACGACTGTTATTTTATAAGCCTAAAAGATATGAAGTTGCAAAAGGGGAAGAACATTTTAAATATAACCGTGCATTAAGTATGGTTACTGAGTCATTGTTTCGGTTTTATGCAGTACATATTTCTGGCAAGTGTAAAATGCACTAAGAACCAAATTTAAAAACCATCTGCACCTCCTGTTTCCGTCTAAGACGTTATTTATGTTTTTGGCTTTGTACCCTGAGCTAAATACAGAATGTGTAAAGACTGTTAATTAACCCTTTGAGACATGAGTTTCCCATCAATGTGTGGAACAGGAACATGTTTTTAATTAGGTAGTAAAACTCCCAGGATTTATACTCGTTCAAAATTTGCTCCATAATGAAACCAAAGGGAGTACATGTTAAATGAATTAAGAGAAAAAGAAAAAGAAAAAAAAAAAAGAAAAAAAAAGGCTCTGTGTTTAAGTAAAGCTAAATTTGTGTCACACTCCCACCAAAGCCAGGAAACTCAAATTTAAGGCCAGTGGTACGCTATTAAAACAACATATTTTAATGAATATGATTGGGGTTAGATACTGTTTTTCTCACTTGAAGAGGCAGCCTCTTAGTCTTTATCTTTTTTCTTTTCTCTAACATTTTTTTGTTCATGCCCTTAGGAATTCTCCAGGATGCCCAGTATTCTCCCGGTATGGTGGATCAGACAGTTGATTAATGAAGGAGCTCTGTGTAAAGCTGAGCTCGGCTCAAGTCCAGCAAAATGTTCGAGCACTTGTCTATCATAAAGCAAGTGAATAGTCCTGTTGAAACTGATGGAATTAGTTGCATAACTGAAGTTAGCCACACACTTAAATACGTTAGTGAATTGTGGACCAAACCTCTGGCTGTTTAATGATAAAATGGGGCATTGGTCTTGTGATGTGCCATAGCCCAAAATCAACAGAATACTTCAGTGGGGATGTAATCTTACCTGTAGTATTATTTCAATCCTTATTTAAACCTTATAGAGAGATTTTAATGTTGATACATGTAATAAAACATGCTATAAAGAAAAAGTTACCAAAGCACGGGGCTTGTGTTCTTATTCTGCTGTATTTGCTACTCAGTCATTTCAATTTTAAATCAGAAATTCCAGAAATGCCTAATTCAAGCAAAGGTCTTAAGGGTCTGGAAAATTTCATGTTTTAAATAAAAGCTTGTTTAAGTTACACCAGCACAAGGGAGGGAAAGTAATTCAAACTGGGAAGCCTGTTTGTTTTTCTTTGTGCATGTTTAACTTAAAATTAAACACAATATATTCCTATTTTTTTTCTTTATTTCTTTTTATTTTAAAGGATCTTGATGAAACCCTTTATGCTCCTATATCATATCTTTGAGTACCAGGTTTCAGTCTATGTAAATTTTTGTGGACAAGTGATAAAACACTAAGAATAGTAGTTCAAAGTAAATGTCTGCAGACCAGCTGAAAAGAGCTTCAGCTGTGTAACTGTTGGTCCAGAGAAGCTCCCTGGGCTTTCTGTTTGGTACAGCACCATGGATCATTTTTACTCTTCCCTGGAGAAAACTTCCTCCCCCCTTCCCATGTCCTTTGTAATGACGCTGGTCAGAAGTGGGACCTGATCCTACTGGCTTCATAGGAAAACAGAGCCACTGCTTAGACAGGGTTTGCAGTCCAGAGCCTGTAAAAATTAAAAGAACAAACCCTGAAATTCAGTGACTTGGCTTGACCATTATCTTGTTGCTAGTGCACTTATTTGCACCTGTGCTAACTGGGTATAAATTGATGACATTCATATTTTGTTTAACCTTGTATGCGCCAAGAGCTGGAGTAAATGAGCCCCCGGGTTGCAAAGCAATGGATAATCAGTTTCATAGGGTAGACAAGGAATATCTTTGGAGGATTATCACGCCGTAAGCTTTGAGGTACAGTCTCAAATACACTTATTTAAATGGGCATGAGGTAGCATGGCTTTCAAAAGTAGCACCCCGTCCTCTGCCTTCTGCCACAAAGTTTACAACAAAGCCACCCAAAGAGCCACACCAACACGATGGACACAGTGATGGAGGCCAAGGATGGGGACAGGGGCAGGCCACCGTCACTGCGCAGCTGAGGATCTGGCATAAACTAAGTGTAAGTGAAACCAGCTTTAGAGGGTAAAACTGCCGTAGCACTGGTTGACCACAGAAGTGCAACTCGGACAAATTAAAATCTTAAAACTCGATTTAGACTGTGTGCAGTATGCGCATATTTAATGTTTTCATATTAAAAAATACTATTGCTTATACTTTTATATTAAATAAGATCCCCACGTGTTTGGCAGCAAAATGTACATATAGCTCTGTACATGCCCACTCGAGACCTTCAGATCTCTTGATGTTGTTGTTCTGTGTGTCACCTGAGATATTAAAGTGCACAGAACTGGCACTGCACGCTCGCACTGGAAGACCTTCACCTCTCCACTGGGGTTATGAATAAATAAATGAGCATCAGGTTGCAAATTGGGATAATACATATCTTGTATCAAGGTAATTGCCTGTTGTGATAGCTTCATCACTTCAGTGCTTCCTTCTGCTCTGCTTTCTGGCTCCCTCTTTTCTACTGTACTTCGGGGTGCTCTGATGAGAGAGCAGATCTGGTGACTCACTTCTGTTGTTTTCCCTTTTGGCTGTTCTTTGGCCTGATGCTCAGGCTTGCAGTCCCATTAGCCTCATCTGGTTTTTCTCTGATCCCTTGATGAACTGATTCAGTTTGCTAACACAGAAGAAAAGTATTTGGTGGTTGGGTTTTTTTTTCCTGAGTTAGTGTTCTTTAATGTCCTGTGTCCTTTCTCAGAGGAACTGGATAAATATACAGTCATTAGGAGTCCTAAGCAATGTGCTAATAGGAGTAAGAATTTTAACGTGTCTTAATATACTTTTAAATAAGTACTTCTCTGATGGTTGGTACTTCAATATCTTCTGTGTTGCAGATATTTCTATTCTGAGTTTAAATATCAAAACTTTTTAGCTAATGTTATCCTTGAGGAGGAACACTTGAATTTGAGTTGTATAAATAATTAAGCATTTAAAACACCTGAGCTGCCTCCTCTTCCAATGTCTTTCATCTTACATAGTCATTCACACTTGCTTGAAGTGAGTGCAAAGTGGGTGCAAAATGCTACCTCATCAACTGGTAATGTTTTACAAATGTGTAAATGACTATACAAGCTGCAGAGCTGTGTAAAAATCAGGCTTCTTATCTTAGTTGACTGGGGAGAAGCCATTACGCTTTTTAGAAGAGCTCTTGCAGGCTGCTCCTCTTTCTTCATAGTCAAGTGCTCCAGTGCTTCTAGTAAAGCAATTGCGATGCTAAAGGTCAACGGGGGAAATGGAGAGAAGGTAGGACGTACCCTGTAGGCTTGTATGCTTTTCTATATTTACTTAAAATAACCAGGAATTGCTGAAAAAGCTACAGTACAGCAAAGGGGATTATAAATCAGGATCCTTCATGTGGTATCTACCTGTCATGCTTGTTTATACCTTAAAAGTCTAACATCTCTTGCTAGTTATTGTGGTATAATGGGAAAAGGAGCAGGGTACAGCTATTTGCTAAAACTTATTGATTGTTCTCCCCTGTCTTTGTTATCTCTGATACTGAAAAATCAGAGGTGGCTGCACAACTGACATCTGAGCATTTGTGGGTTTCAGACCCTGGCAATGAATAAGAAAAGCAAATAATGTGTTGGGTTTTTTTTTGTCTGTTTGTTTGCTTTTTATTGAGAAAGCTGGTATCAACACACAAGTGTATGATCTCATTTTTGCTGTGTCTTTTTGGGGCACAATTGGGCCAAAACATTTTGCTTAGAGTGTAAGTGGACTATAACAGTATACTGCTGTGGTTGGTGGTGCTCTGTGGGCAATACAGTGTGCTGGCTGTATCCTCTGCTTCTCCTGTCTTGCCATATTACCTCTGTTCTTATACGTTTCATGTGTATCATGTTCACAGGCCTATGCTACTAATGTAAGCTGTTTCCTGGTACGAATTATTTCTAGCTTTCAATCTGATAGGATCAAAGCATTCTGATATAATTCAAATATTATCTGTGGAAATACAAGGAGGGAGTAATTCTATATATCTGTCACAGTAAAAAATTGCCTACAGAAGTTATGTAGAAAAATCTTGTGTAAAAGGGTCGTCTTTGAACATTGTTGGTTAATGTTATGTATCTTTGTAGAGAACAAGCCTCTTGGATAATTGGGACTTAAGAAGATGGTTAAACACTGGAGCAGTTTCTCAGAAATGTAGTGAAATCCCTGTCCTTCGAGGCTAGGTAATTAAAACTTTACTTACTGGTCTAATGTAACTGTTAAGCTGGTCTTCTTTGACTGAGGGGTTGAAGCAGGCAAACGGAAATCTCTCCCAGTCTCAGTTATTTTGTGCTTTTATGTTTTCTGAGATATACTCTACATCCTCAGCCTGCACTTTTAAGTTGTAGGCTAATCTTTTGGGTCAAAGGAGAACAGTCTATAAGCTTTGATACCCAGGCAGTGACGATTTTTCTGTGACAGGTTAAATGACCTCAACAGGTGACCAGGTACTGACATTTCTGTGCCGCGATACGTTGTTGGTATGTTTTGGTGGTGCTGTCACACAAGAGGCTGAGAACTAAATTTAATGAGCATGGAGACCCGTGTGTAATTCTGAAGTTAGAGTATTTCATGTGAGTGGTTGACTGACCGCTTCCCCCGCCAGCCTCATTCTGTGAAAATCCTCGCCCCACCTGCCTCTCTCATTGCTCGCTAGGTCTGTATCCGTCTACAGAAGAGATCTTCTAGCTCTGAAAATTCTTTATCCCAAACAGTGTGATTTTGTGAAGGGTATATAATTGTATAATATTTTATTAACTCCGTTGAAGGAATAAATCACTTCTATCTGCTATGTTTGAAAAATATTTATTGTGGAGAAAGCAAAGCTGATATGTTGCATTTCTTGTAGCATCTGAAACAGTAGGCTGTTTGAAACATTATTTGCAAAGTAAATGAATTGTTATAATGATATCTCGGACAACATGTCATGCACTACCTTTTTCATGTACAGACATCTCTGTGTCTGTACGGCAACAGAAAAATAACTCAAAATAGGTCACTCATCATGTGAAATTAGAATTCCAGTCAGCGCTCATGGGCATTTGAGCTACTTGATATATAGGTGTCTAAGAACTGAGTGTGAGCTCCATTTCCTATAGAACTGCAAGATAAGCTACGTGCTGTGTAGAGTTTATTCATTTATTATAGTGGTGTGTAGAAAAGCGAAGTCTATACCAGGAAACCCAACAAGTCCTGCACGTACCCTTGAGCGCTCTTCTGCAGGTGCTTCATACTGTTTTCATTGTTAGCGTGTTTCCTGGCGTGATTTTT
>VYZM01008462.1:384028-399496 GCA_013398915.1 Dromas ardeola | reverse complement strand
TGCTCCTCTTTCTTCATAGTCAAGTGCTCCAGTGCTTCTAGTAAAGCAATTGCGATGCTAAAGGTCAACGGGGGAAATGGAGAGAAGGTAGGACGTACCCTGTAGGCTTGTATGCTTTTCTATATTTACTTAAAATAACCAGGAATTGCTGAAAAAGCTACAGTACAGCAAAGGGGATTATAAATCAGGATCCTTCATGTGGTATCTACCTGTCATGCTTGTTTATACCTTAAAAGTCTAACATCTCTTGCTAGTTATTGTGGTATAATGGGAAAAGGAGCAGGGTACAGCTATTTGCTAAAACTTATTGATTGTTCTCCCCTGTCTTTGTTATCTCTGATACTGAAAAATCAGAGGTGGCTGCACAACTGACATCTGAGCATTTGTGGGTTTCAGACCCTGGCAATGAATAAGAAAAGCAAATAATGTGTTGGGTTTTTTTTTGTCTGTTTGTTTGCTTTTTATTGAGAAAGCTGGTATCAACACACAAGTGTATGATCTCATTTTTGCTGTGTCTTTTTGGGGCACAATTGGGCCAAAACATTTTGCTTAGAGTGTAAGTGGACTATAACAGTATACTGCTGTGGTTGGTGGTGCTCTGTGGGCAATACAGTGTGCTGGCTGTATCCTCTGCTTCTCCTGTCTTGCCATATTACCTCTGTTCTTATACGTTTCATGTGTATCATGTTCACAGGCCTATGCTACTAATGTAAGCTGTTTCCTGGTACGAATTATTTCTAGCTTTCAATCTGATAGGATCAAAGCATTCTGATATAATTCAAATATTATCTGTGGAAATACAAGGAGGGAGTAATTCTATATATCTGTCACAGTAAAAAATTGCCTACAGAAGTTATGTAGAAAAATCTTGTGTAAAAGGGTCGTCTTTGAACATTGTTGGTTAATGTTATGTATCTTTGTAGAGAACAAGCCTCTTGGATAATTGGGACTTAAGAAGATGGTTAAACACTGGAGCAGTTTCTCAGAAATGTAGTGAAATCCCTGTCCTTCGAGGCTAGGTAATTAAAACTTTACTTACTGGTCTAATGTAACTGTTAAGCTGGTCTTCTTTGACTGAGGGGTTGAAGCAGGCAAACGGAAATCTCTCCCAGTCTCAGTTATTTTGTGCTTTTATGTTTTCTGAGATATACTCTACATCCTCAGCCTGCACTTTTAAGTTGTAGGCTAATCTTTTGGGTCAAAGGAGAACAGTCTATAAGCTTTGATACCCAGGCAGTGACGATTTTTCTGTGACAGGTTAAATGACCTCAACAGGTGACCAGGTACTGACATTTCTGTGCCGCGATACGTTGTTGGTATGTTTTGGTGGTGCTGTCACACAAGAGGCTGAGAACTAAATTTAATGAGCATGGAGACCCGTGTGTAATTCTGAAGTTAGAGTATTTCATGTGAGTGGTTGACTGACCGCTTCCCCCGCCAGCCTCATTCTGTGAAAATCCTCGCCCCACCTGCCTCTCTCATTGCTCGCTAGGTCTGTATCCGTCTACAGAAGAGATCTTCTAGCTCTGAAAATTCTTTATCCCAAACAGTGTGATTTTGTGAAGGGTATATAATTGTATAATATTTTATTAACTCCGTTGAAGGAATAAATCACTTCTATCTGCTATGTTTGAAAAATATTTATTGTGGAGAAAGCAAAGCTGATATGTTGCATTTCTTGTAGCATCTGAAACAGTAGGCTGTTTGAAACATTATTTGCAAAGTAAATGAATTGTTATAATGATATCTCGGACAACATGTCATGCACTACCTTTTTCATGTACAGACATCTCTGTGTCTGTACGGCAACAGAAAAATAACTCAAAATAGGTCACTCATCATGTGAAATTAGAATTCCAGTCAGCGCTCATGGGCATTTGAGCTACTTGATATATAGGTGTCTAAGAACTGAGTGTGAGCTCCATTTCCTATAGAACTGCAAGATAAGCTACGTGCTGTGTAGAGTTTATTCATTTATTATAGTGGTGTGTAGAAAAGCGAAGTCTATACCAGGAAACCCAACAAGTCCTGCACGTACCCTTGAGCGCTCTTCTGCAGGTGCTTCATACTGTTTTCATTGTTAGCGTGTTTCCTGGCGTGATTTTTTGATCTATGCCAACTGGCAGTCTCCTAGGAAGTCCTTGGGCAAGCTCCAAGGAACAGCACAGGCCAGAGGCAACACCCAATAGACAGTGAGACATGGGCACGCATTTAGGGTAGGGGGAGGGTTTAGCTGTGTTGAAGGTGAACTGTGTGAAGGTGAACTGCCACTTGCCCCCGTGGTCTTCAGTGCTCTTGAGGCTCCTTCAGTAAAATAGACAAAAGACTTTGGATTTTGCTCTGTAAAATCACTTTATACTTGAAAACACCCAATAGACAGTGAGACATGGGCACGCATTTAGGGTAGGGGGAGGGTTTAGCTGTGTTGAAGGTGAACTGTCTGAAGGTGAACTGCCACTTGCCCCCGTGGTCTTCAGTGCTCTTGAGGCTCCTTCAGTAAAATAGACAAAAGACTTTGGATTTTGCTCTGTAAAATCACTTTATACTTGAAAACTGTCCAGCATGAACTACATTTTCCTATCTGTTGTCCTCACCCCCTTTGAGGCCAGCTCTGTACTGGGGGTGTCTGCCAGCGTAGCTGTGTCAGTCTGCATACAAATGGGTGCAATTCCTGACCAGCACGGCAATCCCAGCTGAGCTGTCCCACAGAGACACGGTTGCCCTGTCAAATTATTCTTTAACACTGTAGCTGGTTTAGTTTTATCAAAACAACAAACAGCTTTATAAGTTGTGCCTGTACTGTATTTGAGTGCCGTGTTGCTGTACCGGCAGAGCTGCAGCTCAGGATGCAGCCTTAGGCAGAGCAGGATCCAAAGATTAAAGTGATACAAGGTAGTTTGCAGGTGAGCTCTTACCCCACCGTCCACCCCCTGGCAGGTTCTACAAGCAAACATTCATTACTCCTGCAAGCTCACTGTGTAGCTTTTTGCATGCTTGTTTCTCCCACACAAGCAGGAGCATGTTGTATATTGACTCAATTGCTGGAGTAAAACCCTGTTTGAACTTTTTTCCAGTCCAAATGTGAAAACATAGTTCTCTGTCTAAAGGAAAAGCAGCTGCAGTTATGCAATTATTTTTTTTTCAATATCATGCCAAAAAGGTCTGCAAAGACCTGTGTGGGAGAGGAACTGTAAAGTTTCTCATTTAATCGTTAATAGGAACCATTTTTGTTGGTGGCTGGTACGTCACTGAAAACTGGCACGGCAAGTTTATTTTTGCACTTAGTGGACCAAACTCAGCTCTGGGATAAGGAGACTGAAATTCCACTGACGATTATAGGAATGGTGCCTATTTGTAGAAGTATTTTTACTCTAACTATGGGAGAGAGAGAGAGAGAAATAGTGGTGTTGCGCAAACCTTAGCAGAAGGCAGGGACATCTTACTTAAGACTGAAAGTCAGTGTCGTCTTTATTGAAGTTGATTCATCAAAGCACTCTTCTTTGCCAGAGGCCCTAACAAGTCTTCCTTATTACCTATGACATAAAAGACTTAGCAGAAAGGTTAGGGCTGATTAGGTTATTGCGCCATCCGATTCTGTGCGGCTACTCTATGGTGCCAGCCGCTAGCCTGTTGATCTTTGGTTATAAAAGTGGGTGCTCGACTGGGGTTTAAAGCTGAAAAATCAGTGACCTTGCTGTAGTAATGCCCAGGGGGTAGAAATTGTAGAAATGTGTATGTGATTTGATGATAAGGTATGTCAAAGATGTATTGTTTGTAGAGGTCTGTGGGTATGGGAGGAGGTGCGAGCCGTGATTCATGGTTTATTTATCCTTCTCTACTCCTGAAGTCTCATAGTTGCTAATTATTAATTATTATAGTCTTACACATGACTTTTTTTTTTTTTCCCCTGAAACAACCTTTGTAGACCAGATAGCTGTCTGAAACTTTAAGGAAGTTTTGCATTCTCTCATGAACTGCTTAGCTGCGTCATACCTTACAGTAAAAGTATTGCATTTGTAGTTCCGCAGCATTCAAAAGGAAGTTAAGGAAGAAACTGGGTCTCAGAGAAGAGAAGCTTCTATTGATCAGTTTGGAGCTGACAGAGGGACTAAAAATGTTCCATTGTAAGTTAGTGCATGCCCTGTTTCAAGCAGCAGCCTTGTAGTGAAAGAAAATATTTTATCTTCCATGCTATTCCACCCTTAAGTAATGCCCTCTGTTCCCTATATCCTATAAGAAAGAGGCTCAGTGAGGTGACACCAGCATAGCCTTTCCCAGCTGGAAGGTTTTGCTATACCAGGAAAATCTTTCGCTGCCCCTGCGGACGGTTTTTAGACACCATAACGCATCTAGAGCACTGTCTGTTGAAACTGCAAAGCAGCATCAATCGCAAGAAGGGTAATGGGCTTTGCTTTCCTCCGGGTGCCTCTCCTCAGGTATATGTGCCTTGTTTTTCCTGCATGAGGCTGGATCTAAGGAAGTATGTTCAGGAACCTCAGGAGGGACTTCAGGAAGGGATCCACCTAATCTGAGTCTGCATTGCCACCCCTCCCAGGTGCTCACAGGATCCATTTAAACATTCGTAGTCTTTTTTTGGAAGGAAGGGAGTGGGGGGAAGTAATACCATGTGGGAGGGATGGAGTACGTGTAGTTTGGAGGGCTGGGGCAGGATGTGACAACAGCTGAGACTTAAGACAGTTATTTCACTAGTAGCAAAAAAAAAAGTGAGGCTAGTGTCACTGCAAGTGCTTGTCTTGGGACTTTATGGCAGGAATAGGAGGAAGGACATTTATGAAAGCAAGGTATTCTGAGACAAGCAAAAATAGTGCATTAGCCCATGTCATGAAGTACACATCGCATACTTTTATTTCCCCAGATTCTGGAGTATTTGGATCTAATTTTTCTGTCTTACCAAGCTTTTGTCTTTAGTCTTTTGGATTTGTGAAATGATGGCAGAGAGCGCCAGCTCGGAATGTGCAGTCTGGCTAGACTGCTGGATGAAGGAGTGGCATATAATTCGGTAACAAAAATATTGTACTAGAGTTTCTTTTGAGTTTGTTTCGGAGGAAGCATCATCGTGGACAAAGATCTTGCGGGCGAGACTTCTCATTTTGTTAAGGCTGTCTGCCCTTTACATGTCTCTGCACCTCTAGATGGCAGCACTATTGAGGTATCTTTGCCTAGGAGTACGGGTGGCAGGATAGATTAGAAAGCTATTTCTGTTAATTGTTGGAATTCATTCTTATGGCAGCAAAATGAAAAACTATGGGTAACTTTCCTTTCACATGGATTTTCTTTAAGGATTAAGTTCCCTCCTTTGAGTATGGTTGAAAAATGGTGCAAAAATAAAGTAAAATATTAAGGTTTCTATATAATTTGCTCAAACGCACTTCTTTTATAGTCTTAAATGACTGATGAATATTTATGTAGATTATAGAACTAAACTGTAGATCATAATACTTACTATATGTATATAATATATATATAAAATGCACATTCCTAAATGGGTTCTTTATATCTGCAGTGTGATAAAACAGAATAAATGTAAACATGAAGTATGCTTCTTGAGTCTATGAAAGTAAACAGAACCTAGAGAGACCTCAAAAGGCATGTACAGATGAAAACGCAGATGAGCTTAGACCTTACTGTACCCACTCTTTTATCACTCCGCTTTTCTTCGACATAAGCCAAAAATAACATAACGTTTTCCATGAGTCTGAAAGCAGAAATTTTTGCTGGAGTTATGATTCATTTATAGCCGTAGTTAGGTGGCAGGAAAGGCTGTCTGTGAGCCACATGCTGAGTTGGTTTTTTATGCACCTATATGTATGTTCATACATTCCCTATATAAAGGTCCATTTGTGAATATGTATGGAGGGCTGCGTGCACATGCCTGCACCTATAATAACTGACGTAATACTTGCTTTGGCAGTGGACAGAGACAGGATAATGGACTGATACTTTAGGCCTGCTTTTATTCCAAGTTTCTGTTTATTAGAGTAGACCGACTGCAATTTATCTACCGCATAAAAGTGCAAGTATCAGGACCTGGAGTAACCTATTGAGTGGGTCCTTCATTCTTGTTGCTTCGCCTTCAACTATTAGCCCTAACAGGAACTCCACTTGCAAGGTCCTAAGGGACAAATGCACTGCAGAATTGTTGCTAGTAGCAGTGCTTGTATCGAGCCAATGAACACAAAGATTAGAAGGCTGGAGTAAGACAGAAATAATGATGTCAAGTGCCATCTTTGTTTCCCAGACCAAGATCCCCAGCTGTGCTCTGTTTGCACAGACTACTAAAAGTGGCCACGGGAGGAAGATACAGCTTGGGTTAGAAGATTAGTCAATATGCACAGACTTACTTTTAAGTCTGTTATTTAATCATTTTACTCATAGGTGAAAATTAACTTCACTTGGACAGGTGAAAAATGGCTGAGATGTGTGAGAAGGGAAAACAAGCTTGAAGACTGGAGTACTAACTAGAAGTAATTTTCTGTTGCTCGCTGTTTACAGCTGGACTGCATTTCCCATAATATACTATGACTGTAGGATTTCCATCATCCACTACTTAAGATTCAGCTAAAGGGAAAACTGTGGAGGTCATCGGAGGTGATATCTAGTATGAAGCCAGCCCATGGAGGCGAACAGAAAGAGACATCCAAGCTATAGTTTTCCATGAATCATTGTGGCATCTCAGTCAGGGGCAAATTATTGCTCAACTGACCCTAAATAAATTGTTGCTTCTTGACAGCTGAAATATCTTGAGTTGGACTCACCTAAAACTGCATATGTTGCTAAAATTTTCCTAGTGTACAGTCAAAAATATAATATTTCCTGTAAATAAGAAGAGCATTTAAATAGAAAACTGCCGCTCAGGTAATGTTACCTTCCACGTATTTTATCTAGTTCTTCCTGTATGGCACATTTCAATTGCTGAATATTATTTTAACTCATAAAAAGGATATGTAAATAATGCAAAGAAATCACCAAAAGAGGTTAAGGAGATTTTTTTTTTTTCTTAATTGGTCATACCCTTCAAACCTTTTTTAGATCTTCTCTGCTTTAGTTCTTAGAACTTTAGTTCTCCCCACATGGCACCAACTGTTTGTTTGAATATATTTTTAACATGATAGACGTGCCGATAAAGGCACGAATACTAATATGTATGCTTACAAGGTGGTTGTTTTTTTTTTTTTTTTCTCCAGATGTCTTTGCTATGCTCTCTGTAGGCCAAAATATGTATCACTTATTTACAATATTGAGCACTTAGAAATACTCAGAAGATGTAGTGTGTTTGCTTGTATGATCAACAGCCATGAAGAGAGGAAAATAATAACACTTAGAGCTACTCTTTCCTGGTTTGTTTTTAGGGTTTTCTTCTTCTCTTACCTGAAATATAAATGCAAATCCTTGTTTTCACCCTTGAAGGGTGAAGTTGATTCTTTGAGCCAAGGCACGCTTTTTTCTCAAATGGCCCAAGCCGATTAAGCCATTTGTTCCTCTAGTTTTAGGGAGGTTACAAAATGAGGGGTTCCTTGTAATTTGATATTTTTTTTTTTTAAGACAACCTCTGGCATGAAATCTCTGCTTTAAAAAGGTTCAGTTGTTATTGTTTGGCAAACCTCAAGCAGGTCTGTTTGGACAAAAATAGTTTGTTTTTTTTTTAATAAGGAAATGAGCTGAAGTAAGATGAATATAAATAAGTTTGTATATAAAAATAGAGCTATTGTTGGTCTATGTCTGGATAGTACTTTCATTTGGGCACTTAATCTCTCTGGCCAGTTTTTGATGGTTCACATATTTGGACAACCCCAGGCTGAAAAAGAGCTAGATCCCAGCTTCCCACTTCCCAGGATAATGCTCCAACCACCCAGTTACTACACTAAACACGGCTTGTGGTACCAAATATCATTTAAAAGGGTAACCTCTGCTTGAGACTTTAAAAAACAAGGCAGAGTCTTTTGTGAAGAGATGACCCAGGCTGCTGATCTCAAACTGGGAAAGGCAGCCTCGCTGTTGCAAGGAGTGAAGGGCAGAAACCCCGGGAGGGGTAAATATCTGGGGCAATGCCTCGCATTCAACATTTTCTCTTGGGCGGTTTCAAGTAGCTGCATGCTGAGCATGCTTATGTCAGTTGCGTCTCCTTGTTCAAAGGCTGCTTTAGCTTCTAGACCGAGGCTCCTAACTCTCATTAAGTGTATAGAAATCTGAGATGCTTCCAGCCTCTGGATGCCACAGGGAGGTAGGCAATACGCCATTTTATTTTAATTGCGTCTGGCTATAAATGACTTTGGAACATGCACTCAACTGATTTGTGCTCTTCACTTCCAAGAAAATCCGAGCCATGTAGAAGCATTTGCAGGGTCAATCTCATAATTTGACAGTGAAGATATTAAACTGGAACAATTTTAACTAGTGTCTTTAATTTTCTATCTTAAAATTATTTCCTTATAAAACTTCTCTTTGATGGAATCTGAAGGTTTCTTTACAAATGTATCTTCTATGATGAGCAACATTTTCATCTAGAAGGCAAGAGAGAGGAAAAAAGAAAGGTTGTCCTTTTTAAAATATACCTGTCATATTAGTAACATATAAATCAAGCTGATATTAATTTCAGAGCTTTCAAAAAAGGCTCGGTGGATTGTATCCGTTACTGCCCATGGCCCTGGTTCAACTTTTATAGAAGTCAATAGGTGTCCTGGCTGCTTCCTCCCATAGCTGCTTGGATCAGGCCCAAGGCAAACAAGAATAGCCATGAGGAGATGCTACAAACAGCAACATTTAAAAGAAAAAAATGAATTAAAAGAAAAAAAGTAAAAAAAAAAAAAACAAAAAAAACACAAGTTGAGCAGCATCTGGTGGGCGCTAGCAAGAATGGCCCACATGAGTATAGCATAAACTTTAAACAATGTTTTTCTGCCTGCAATTTATTTAAGGAATATTACACTTCCTGGGGTTTCAAACTGAAATTTGTTGAGTGGAGAAAAGGCTAAATAGCTCGCGCAAAACCCTTTCTTCCCTCTGCTGAGCAGTGGTTTGCAAGTGAAGCCCAGCTGCCAGTACTGCAGGTACGGAGGATGGGGTGGTGGGGTCGTGCAGCCCGCTGGGATGTCATCTCCTGCCTGCCCCGGTCCCACCAAAACCCTGCTCCCCACCAGGGAGACTGGCAGGAGCGGTGTTCATGGGCTCTGTCCCTGCTGCTGTTGCTCTTCCTTGGGGCATCAGGCAAGATGCCCTTGGGAGGAAGGGAAGAAAAGTCAACCACTTTCTTCAGGGGGGCTGTGTGTGAGGGCCCCTCTTCCCTGCGTGCAGGCACGCACAAAAGGGCCCAGAAAGGAGGGTGACCTCCTCGTCCCCAGTGATGGCCAAAAAATAAACGAGAACTAGCCCTGAGGCAGTCCCTCTGCGGGTGCGAAGCGATCCTCCCCCCGTCCTTGCTGCGGTTTATTTATAGATAGCCTTATTTGTTTGTATTGTCAAGAAGCAATAATTCCTAGATTATTTCTTAAGCATCTAGAGAATAAAGATCAAATGCTGCCAAGTGTACACATGACAGATAAATGAGAGTATAACACCAGAATCCTCCTTTGTCATGGAAATTGTGTTGGTTTCCTGTCAAGAAAATGAAAAGCAGATGTTAAAAAACATAGCCAGTTGTGTGCGTACTCATGTTGCATTGCGACGGCTTGAATTATAAAATGGTGAATACTCGGGGGAAGGAGGGTGGTTTTAATTTTACTTTAAAAAAAAAAATGCAAAAAAGAAATAGAGCTGCCATTCAGATGTTACTGGTAAACTAGAATATATCACCTTCAGCTTGTTGAGGTGATAGGAAATACTAATGAGGGTCCGTTCTAAATGAGAGTGCTCACAGCAATACTGCAAATGCTCAGCTTTTGTAGCTTTTCTGTCTTATAGGGGGTAGTTTTTGTCATGAACAAGAACTTGGGTGAGCCAAAGCCCCCCCGCCCCACTTCGGCCTTGGAGTCCCTCTAGCTGGCAGCTGATCTTGGCTACCCCTCATCAGCTTCTTGAGAAACGAATCCGTCGTGACTTGCCTTAGAATGTTGTTTCAAAGTGCAAGGCAGGGAAGGGATTAAAGCCTGCAAGGAGGGGAAGGCACGCTGCTGCTTTCAGGGTGCTTCTGCCATGGAAATGTTCCTGCTAAAGGAGAGAAAACTGCTTTCTGAGTGGGGTCTATTCAGACCCCGTCTTGTCCCCACTCTCCGTAGGAGTGTTGTGTATGTGGAGGAGACAGCAGAAGAGCAGAGGGGATTAAGTGATAGGGAGGGTGTTCTGGGAAAAGGCAGTGTGAAAATAGGTGATTATTTATAACGCTGCTTGCTCGGGTAGCTCCCTGAAGCACACATCTCTCCTCGCTGAGGGTATGAAACTATGTGAGATTAGGGATATGCCGACTGTGGTGGAAAAGGCCTGATTTTTTTTTTATTTTTTTTTTTTTCCTCCCTCCCTCATTTTTCAGATGACTCTCCTGATTCTTGGTCGGTCTGCAGGCTTTTTAATGACCTGTTGCTGCAGTGCCGCTTCCTGTTTGTACAGTGTGTTGACGTATTGGAAGTCTGAAAGACGGCCCTGTCTTCCCTGTAATTGATATCAAATATATATACGTACATATATGTGTGTGTGTACATATACAGGCTCTTAACAGGAAATGGGCAGGGTTGGGGTAAGCTTCAGCTTTAGCCATGGGAGCAATCTGCCGGGTAGGGAGAAAGAGCTCCCCAGGAGCATAACTGCCTCCAGGGATGTCTTCCCCAGAGATGGTGAGGGTGATTCGGGGTGAGCAGGGAGCGACAGCAAGACCGGGAGAGAGGAAGGCCAGCGCCTTTCCTCAGTGCCCAACCAGTCAGTTGGGAGCATCAGTGCCGCTCCACTTGCAAAGTAACAGCGGTTCTAGCTGTGCTGTTCCAGGTTGTACTGCGTGAATTTACCTTGGCCATCGCTTTGTGGCTACTCCTAGTCCGTGTTATGTGAGGGAAATGCGTATCACAGCCAGTTGCTGAGGAGTCCCGGGGAAGGCACGCGTGCACGCTTGCTGGAGAGCTTAATCTGATATTTCATCTTATGCAGTTAAATCTATTAGGACTGAATGTTCCCGAAATCAAGGCGGGGGATGTGAAATGCAGTCATATTTCACAAGAATAATCAACATTTTCAAGAGTTTTCAAAAGTTGAAAATACTCATTTTTTTTATTTGACAAATTCTCAGCTGTTGTTTTTGTGTTTCTTCAATTGTCCTCTATCTTTGCCTGTCTATTTTCCATTTGCATTTTTTCTCCCTCTGTAGTTAACAACCAGTTGCAGGGGTGTGTGTATATATATGCAAGTTTTATCTATATAAAAGTCTAGCACTGACAGTCTGGCTGCAGTCTCAGTGGGTTCTAAGAGCAGAAGGCAGGCAGCTCGCTTACTCTAACAGCTTTGCTGAAGTTGCTTAAATTCATAGGAAGATAGTATGGGTTTGGTGTATAGGTGACAGATTTTAACACTACATGCAGCCAACTCTGCTACGAAGTACAGTGCAAACGTCTTTATTTACTCTGGGAAATCTGTATTTTTTTCCCTGTATACACATGGATGTGTAACCTTAGCACGCACTTCCTTTTGATTCTGCTTCTTCTCTTCCTCGCTTATTGAATGTCTTTAATCCATGCAGCGAGGACAGGCAAACTTTAGACTCCTGGATGCAATTAAAAGGTCACATCCTTTTTCAGTTGTTGCTGTTCCATTTCTAACCGCAGGATTGCAGGAGAGAGCAAGTCTTGAAATGTTCAGGGCCTTATTTTTTGGATGAGTATCCAGCAATGTTTATCTGAATTGTCTGATGCAAAAATGTATTGGAAAAGAAAATCCCTTTGGAATATGTTTCTTCTTTAGAGTTACACTCAGAACAGAAATATTTCATGTTTTGCTTTGGGACTTTGTTGTTTCCATATCCATCCTAGGTGGAAATTGGACAAAAGAGATGTATGAAAATGTGTAGGCTATTACTTGTTACTTCATTTGACTGAAGTGAAATTATATTGATGGGATATGGACTAAATGATCAGAGCACCCTAAATGGTTCAGGGAATTGGAGTTTTGGGGTTTTTTTTAATTGTAGATGGCACCAGAAGAACCGCTTGGTGACAGTTGCTTCAGAGAAGTAAACTGGCGAGGTTCAGAACTTATTCTTACACCCCAAGGAGTATATGTCATTTCACGTCATATTTAATATATATTGAGACAACCAAATGGAACCATCCCCTCTGCTGACGCCAGCTCTGTGCTGTGTCTGTAACTCACCAGAGCGTTCGAGCTCTGAGGACATCCGTTTGGCACACTTCGTAACTCTGAAATTCTTCGAGAGATGGAATTCTTTTTTGTGTTGCTGGTTCACTTCACACAGGCAGAATCACAAACCGCAACCATGAGTCTTTTGACACAGGAAGAGGAGATGGGTTTCCCAATGGGCTCTCGTCAGTGGTGCTCCTTGGTGGGTTGAAGAGTTCATTAGCAAGGAGTTTAGCCTCTCTTCTAGGGAGCTGATGGCTGGTTTGGTCTTTCCTTCGCTGATTTAACAGTGCATTCTTGATTCCAAGTAGGGAAGACTGTAAAACTTTTTATCGCCCAAATATGACATTCTATCAGACCTAAATAGGATTAGAGTATTTTTAACACCCACTAACATCTTCAGGCTTTTCTAAAGTGATGCTGTAGGAATGTTTACCTATGGAAAAATTACTTGCATGAGCGAAACATTTTGCCTCTGATTGAGCAAAGTTACTAGGAAAACTGGTGTTGTTTTAGTTTTGTGTGTTTTTGTTTTTTTTTTTGTTTGGGTTTTTTACATTAAAGAAAATAACAGAAGTAAACTCCCTTTATTTTTCACAGTAGAAAGACTGGAAACATGTGTTAAAACACCAAGAACAATGATACACCTTTCAGGAGGAGGCTGGGTGAAGCCTAACGTTAAAGAACTTCCCATGAGTTTTAAGCTGCTCTCTTCGTAAAAGCGTGTTTTGGCTTTTGGCCCGGGGCTGCGAACCGAGGGTCTCCTGCCCTACCCAGCCAAACGCCCCTGGGGCTTTTGACCCAAGCAAAGGCTGGCAGTGGCGGGTCGCCGTTTGTTTTCAGAGCCTGCCGCTAAATTCCTTGACAAGAAGGTGGCGCTGGCGCTCTGAGATTGGGATTTCTTGCAGTGGGTGACTTCGCATCCGCAGGGGTACCTTTTAAACAATTTCTATAGGCTGCAGCAAGTGGAAAAACAACTTCCCTGCAGCTGTTTTATGTTGTTTCGTGTGTTTGGGTTTTGGGTTTTTTGTTCCGATTTTTTTTTTTTTTTTTTTTTTCCAACACTTGGCACTTCGAAATCCTGCTCCCTTGCAAACAAGGTCCTCTCTTCTGTGAAACGCAGCCTCGGCTAGTTCACTTCTCACACCACCTTCACCAGCACTAACCAGTTTCGGGAAACTTTTGGTTACAATGGGCTTCTTTGTAAGGAGGGTGTGTGGCTTTGGGGGTGACCTCCGTGAGCAGTGGTTCATTTTGGTAGGGTGGAGGACACGGTGCCATGGAGGGGGACCCCTGTCCTGGTGTCAGCACGGGGTTTTCATGGTTTTGCTGACTTAAGCACTCAGGGTGTAATTTCAAACTTCACTTTTTTCCCAAAGCCGCTTTTTTTGTGCCCGCCTCTTGCTTGTGTGTGTCTAAGTCCATGTGTTAGGTACAATTTTATCAAGGTGAGAGGTCCCCTCTTCTCCAGGCTGCCCGTGAATGATGGGTGTTAGTGAGAGTCAATTGGATTCATTTTAACCTTGAACTTCAAGGCATAAAAATTCATTGTCCTTTTCTCTCCCAACACTTTTATTTTGGTGTTTAACCAATCATTTCGGTTAGTACCAGCCATATATGTTGCAGACCAAATGATTGCCGTTATTTCCAGTAGGCTCTAGGGGTGTGTGCTTGGTGTATACGTAAAATACATGCTCCCGCTTGCAAGGCGCTCTGCTGTGCCAAGTATTTCTCCTTCTAAGACGGCATACTTTGCCACGTATATACTGACTACAATTTTCATGCACCATAAAATAAGTATAGGATATGAATGGGTTAAGTCACTATTGTCTCTAGCTGTGCAAATGGCCTGTGTGTACATAGCTTTTTTTTTTCTAGATAGATTTTAAAAAAAAAAAATAATTTAACTATGGCATTAAAACTCAAGTTCTTCTTAAATCCTGTGGGTTTCGTTTTTTTTATGGAGGGAGTCATTTAATAATGAAGTACTATTTTTATCACAAATTTATCTAAATTAATTTCTCCTTTAAGTCGGTGAGGGAGATATGGGAGAGTTGGGGAGAAGGTGGCGTCTATGAACTCAAGGCTGCATTTGGCAATTTGGCCGAGCACTTCCTGCCGGCACAATGGTTACCCCAGTATGCAATTTGTGCAAAACGGGTAGATGATTTTTTTTTTTTTCATAAGCATTAAGTACAAAGGGTACTCCATGATGCCATCTAATTGCTTAATCCCCAAGGAGTTCTTCAGGCATTTATTTAACACTAATTGCATGTGTAAATGTTCTTAATTTACAGCGTGTGAAAGTTGCAATGAATGCACACAACAGAGGATGTCAAAGTGACGCTTCATGGAAAGATGCAGTTAAGGCAGTGTTAAGTTACTTCTAAATAGGATTAATCATTTATTAAAGTTCAAAGCTCATCAGAGCACAGGAACAAGCATATGATGACTTGTTATTGTTCGAAAGTAACTTGCGGAGAATAGTCGTGCCTCTAAATTTTCTATGATATAATTTAGTACATTGCAGTAAATGATGAACTTAAAGACTTAAAAAGCTAAGCAGGGCAAACGATTCAGCACAAGGCAAAGAACTTGGCTTGGCAACGGTTGCACAAAGCCTGCTTGGGCTGTTAATTAGTGCTTGCATTGTAATAGAGCTGTGGAGTCCCAGGCACTGTACAGAGCTGTAGTCGAGGGGGTGGGGGAGGTGTTGGGGGGGTGGCTGTCCCTGCTCTAGAGCTTATACGCTTCGGCCCACAAGATGTGAGAACAAATCAGTCTTGCAGGGCACAGTGCATCCGTAAAGGTCTCGGGACAGCTAAGTGGCATATTTGGAAAGAAATCTGCAGCCCCGTTGCCCGGTGCCCTGTCAGCTATTTCCCACCAGTGGAGTCAAAGCTTTGATCCTCTCTGTAATCTTGAATATCACCATAGATATACACACAGGAACACAAATAAACCCTGGCACCTGAGCTCTCAGAAAAAACTCCCAAGTCCTAGACTCTCTCCATTTGTGCTGGATTTCACAGGGCAAAATGGCTTAGGAAATCATACAATAAAGAAAATTATACTTTTTGTGACGTGATTATATGTTCTAAAAACGAAATTGCCCACAAGCCCTACTTTGTGGTGCATACTCCTCAGGCATACAGAAGTAGCTTTATAGAGGCG
>VYZM01008462.1:374551-383981 GCA_013398915.1 Dromas ardeola | reverse complement strand
GGGGAAAGGATGTTTTATGGTATCAACAGGAGCAGAGTTCAGGAAGCCCATGTTCAGTCAGCCTGCCTGCCCAGCTCCTCGTGTGAGATGTATCAGCTGTAGGACTTTTCTGGTTCTTCAGTAGATGCTGATGCCTGTATCTTAGTACTTTCGGAGAGGCAATAATTCCCACAGGGACTAGAGTGTGGTAATTCATGAGGAAAGGCGATCCAGCTAGAATTTGTCTGAATGAGTGGGAAAGGTGAAGGCTTGCACGTGAACTTCTTTGCCCATCTGTGAAATGCCTTGAGCTCTTATTAGCGACAGGAATAATGCTGGTTGAATACCACATGTTTAGAGACTGGGCACCTAAAATGTTCATTCTCTTTATTCTGAAAATTAGATAGGCGTATTCATGCATTTACATGCACTTTGTGAATGTGTCTAAATCTCACATATTTTCATACCGTCAAGTTTAGTCTTGATTACCCTTAGACTTTGAGGAATAACATGTGATCATCTCTTCTGCGGCTGTGCAGGGCTGTAAAGGCTTTACTTTCAGGCATGGCAGAAAAAGTTTAAGTGTCTGATTTGCCACAGACTTCCATGGTAAAGACCAGAGCTGCAAAAAGGGCTAAACATCGTGTCGCATAGTGTCTAGGTCTTTCCCACATAGTAGAATCCATAACATAAAATTCGGTGCCTTGAGCGCAGGCGGAATTAAACAAGTCAGAATGGGATTTGACAATATTGAGGTACAGGGGAAAGTGTCATCTACAGTTCCCAGCAGGCCCTGATGAAGAGAGGCATGTGTTTCAAATTTAGCCCCATTTCTGTACTTCGGACTGAGCATTAAAGTGTTTTTTCAGCCGTCTTGAAGGAGGAGCATGTAAAAAGGGACAGAAGAAGAGTTAATCATATCTGAATGCCAAAACCAGAAACTAATGTGTATGTGAATTCTGGTCCAGGATTCAAGCCAGGCCTTTTGTTAGGCTAACTGGCTTCATCAACCCCATGTGAAACTGCTGAAGAGAGCTGGAGGAAGTTTATGCGTGATGAGGAAAACCTAATTTCTCTTGCGTCTATCCTGGGCCCTTTCTGATTAATGGAAAGAGTCCATTAATTCATGCATATGCTTTTAGTCTCTAGGGGAAAAAGTGGTTGTGATTAAAAACCACCTTCTACTCATATAGTTTAATTTCCTCTGTTTTTCTCAGATGAGAACAAAAATTGGAAGGGGTATGGATGACCCAAACAGTTTAGTTTAAAACAAAAAAGAATGGCCACAAATCTCTGCCTCCCCTTTACGCCGAGCTGCGCTTGGAGGCTTTGGTGCTCTTTGAAGGCTTGGTCTGTCTCCTCGCTCGCTGCTTGCTTTTTTGGCAGTTACCCGCAGCTTCCAGAGTGAGGAGACCACAGAGGGAGAAGCCCACATCTCACATAGTGCTCTCTGCAGTGTGTGCCGAGGAAGCCCCGTAAGTGTGAAATGTCAGACAAGGGCACAAGCCCGCACCTCCTGCAAGGCAGGACCTGAAAGTGGAAGGAGGACATGGTATGTTGGTGGAGCTGGCTGCCCGTGTGAGGACGCAGGGGGTCTCTGCAAGAGAAATGGTCTCTGCTGCTGTGGGAGAAAACTAAAAGGCCAGTACCTTGGATGTCTTCACACTAGGCCAGCTCACGAGGAGCAGCTCTGCTGTTGCCAGCAGGCAGAGTGGCACCAGGACACATTCAGGTAATGTCCATTTGGGCGCTGTGTTTAAAGCGATTAAGTTGTACCTGAACTCTAATGGAGACCAAATTCTCACTTTTATTTCAAAAGCTCAGCCATTCGAGCTGGCACAGCTCATACTGGGCTGGCTGTCTCTTTGCACAGCAGAGGTGTGTGCGGGCAGCATTTGTTCCTGCTTGTGGTCTGCAAAGGCCTGTGATCCGTCAGTGAGAAGCCGGGAGGTAGAGTGGTGTCCCTGGAGGGGGAAGCTTGCCCTTCTGCTGGGGAGCTGCTGAGCACATTGGAGGGGAGGGGATGATAGGGACCGGAGAGCCCCAGTGCAGACCTGGCCAGCTCTCACTCGGAGACAGCATTGAGGAAAAAGGAGCAGACATATCTCAGAGTAGATGGGAGGACTCAGTGGGGACTGGGCACTGCTGCTACACACAGTGTAACTGGGCTATGTCTAACCAAGTGCCAGTGCCTAAGTTCCCTCCTGCATGGACACGGCTGCTGAAGGAAGAGCCATGTGTAAAAATCTTTCCTTTTCTGTCCTGATCTATTTATTTGGAAGGAGTTGTGCTTAAAGAGTTAACTTCCTAGATTTTTTATTTTTTTTTTTTTTTTAGTTCAAGAGCTTTGCAGTCTCTTTTGGCGAGCAACCTACAAGAGAAAGACTAGATAGAGCTAGCTCAAAACCATCTGGCCCAGTGTCTCACCATAAATTCCTGTAAGAGCAGATGTGATATGCTTCTTTGTACCCTCCTTAAAACCCCTTTGGGCTCCCAAGTGTGCATTTGTGCAAAAGCAAGCCTTTTGAACCAGAAACCTATAAAAGTGAATCCTACAATTAAAATAAAAATTCCCAGTGTAAAAGAAAGACACCCTTAGTAAGGACAAAACCATACCTCCTCTGGGGTGTTTATAAGCTGAATGCTATGGAGAACCAAAAAAACCCAACCCTGCCATTAGCAATATAAGCAAACTGTCTTTCATGACATTTGAGCACCTTATTAAGGACTATTCTTATTGACTGGACTGGGGTTATGCCTGAGGTAAAATATTATTCAAGATAAGAAGGAATATCCAAACTCATGCCATTAATGGTTTCTAAAATTTCATCATTACAGTGTGTATCCTTATAATTACCCCATTGACACCCTTTAAATGTCCCCAGTAAAATGTGATATAAGCTTTTAAGGTTCCCCAAATGAGCATCTAAATGGATCTATAATATAAAACTTGAAAAATAGGCAGTTTAAGAGAAGCCTTTATTTAGCATTGATTTTACTGTTGGTGTACGAGATTCTGAAGTGGACCTAGTTTTTACTGAGACAGTTGCTGTGCATTTTCATGGAGTTTTGGTAAGCTAACATTTAAGCAACTGGTTCATTTAAAATACCTCGGTACCATACAGGTGTGTACATCTAACCTGGAGCGAAGAGAGACAAGGAGAAGGACAATTACAGTATTTTTCCTCTCCCCTTCCTTTCCCCCTCCCTTGCCACTCCTGCTTGCCCAAGAGGAAAAAGCATCGCATTTCAGATCCTAGGAAGTCACACTTGCCCTGTTTGTTCTCTGATATAAGCCCATAAACAGAGACATTCAGTCTGTAAACAAGTCAAGCTTACAAAGTGACTGAAAGATAACAGTCCCCAACTAACAGTGGGAGAGGAGGGAGGGAGCAGGGGGGGGGATGATAGAGAGGCTGCAATAAAAACAGGAAGGTCTCTGTTGGTCCTCTTGAAGTTAGTGGTTAAAAACATCAAAGCGTGGTGTGTGTTTTTTTTGAACCAGACTGCTGTGTCACTTTATAATTCTTCATAAAGCAACCATCCAGCCACTAGCATACTGCAACTGTTAGTGTGAGCTGTGCTTTGATTTAGAGGAACTGTATCCAGCTCCAGGCATGTTAGGCTAAGGAATCTCTTGTAGGTTTACTTGGCATGCTGTGTGCCATTGAAGAAACTATAACTTCTCAGAGCTGCTAATTGCAAGCTGTTGGGGACTTTTTCCTTTCATTAAAAAAAACAACTCGCAAACAAATTGCACTCCCCTTCTCTCTTGCTCGCAAAACCCAAATCATTTTCCCAGACTCTGAAGTCTTCAGAATTTCCTACATTGACATTTTAAGTGAAAAACAAGATGGGAATGGAAAGGAAGGAAAAACAACTATACCGTTATATATCAAAGCAAAAATGTACATATACTCAGCTCAGTTCTAAGAAATATAAATTATTCAACAGCTGCTTCAGCAGAGAGATATTTTTAAAGTTCGAAGCCAGCAGAGTGCATCCGTTCTCTTAGACGGGGGAAGGTATTTTGTTCTCTGAAAATAAGAGATTCAGAGAATTGCATGGAGCTCTTGCCTGCCCTTGGAAAAGCAGCCAAATAAAGATAGGTGGGAAGAGAAGCAAGAAGGGCGGGAGCCTTTAAAGTGGGAAGAGGAGCAGCATTGTTCTGGGAGGGGAATTAGTGAACTTTCACGTAAGCAGTTTTAGAAGCTTCTCTCCAGTGTGCTGCACAGGCAAACCACTCTGATTTGTTATTGCTCAAAAGCTGACTTACACTGAACAGCATTTGTTTTTAGCTTTAGCATAGGAAGAAGAGAGCAGTAACGATTCTGTAGACGGAGAGAGTAGTCAGACCAGCGACAGCCTTTATCCTGTACTAGAGCAGCCTGGTTTGGGGTTGGAGGTTAGATATGTAGCACTTTTTCTCCAAAGGAATAGCTGCCGTAAGATTTCCCACTCTTGTAGGGAGTAGTTGTGTAGGAGGTGTTGCTGTAGTTGCAGGGAATAGTGGAGGCAAATGTTCTAGGCGGGGGAGATGGTTGATGCTGATGTGTTCCGTTACCAGATATGATAGTTAAAATTTCATGCCTGGACGATGATTTACATTTCCTTCAGCTGTGAATCAGGATTTTAGCCTCAATCCTTCACTACTGATCAAAGCTAGCAAGCACTCTCAGCAATGGTGAAGCAGCAGCAGAGATTTTTAAATGGAGGTCAGCAGTGCAGAGCTCATTCAGGGGACGTAGTTTCTGTGGGCTTTCACATTTAGGCCGAGTTTCAACAGGCCACCAGTTGCATCCACAAATTGAAATACATCTGCATACTTCTTTCCTCTGGCAAATCTTGATGATGCACATAGTCAAGTACGTAGATGGGTAACTAGTATGATTTCTATAAGATGTTTCTAAAGAGTCTCCTTTTTTTTTTTTTTCTTCTTTTAATTGCAAACACATCTTTGCATATGCTTCCACTGAAGGGAAAATTTGTTCCTCATTGTAGTTTTTAACAGCTGAAAAAATAAATAGAAGGCAACTTAAACTTACAGATCACTTCAAGTGATCAAGATATTTCTATACAGTGCTGATGCTTACTTCCAAAATGTATATTCACTTTTTATTATCAGCTGTTCATATATTATCAGCTATATTAAAAGTATCTGCTCCGTATAATATCACTAATAGTAATCAGCTATAATAATGTGAATACATGTTTTGTCCTTAGCATAGAGTAAATCAAAAGACCTGCAAAATTATTAGGTAAAATCACTTATGAGTAGTAATATACTAAAAGAAAGAGCTGCAGTCATTCTCTGTCCAAACTTCCAGTCATATCAGCTTAAATTGAGACTTTGCTTTTAACTGATGAGATATGTGCCTAAAGTGCTACACAGGCACTTAAAGGTGAACGTGCGTACACCCACACAGACAAACATATGTGAAAAAAATCGGGTAAACAAATGTGGGTTTAAAGAGCATGCCTTTTTGGGTATCTCAAAAGGCTTAAGTACTGGTTCTTCAAAAAGGTGTAGGTAACGGCCACCTGCTACAGACCACAGGTTGGATGCAGTTCCCCCAGTTGTTGTCTTAGAGTCCCTTGCAACCTTTTGCAAAAATATCACAGTCTTGGTTACATCCCAATCGGTGCAAAAGTTCACTAGTATAGTAAAGAGGAGAACTTGTCACCACTGGTGAGTCCAATGTCAGGAGCTCATTGTGAGAAATCTTGGAAAATCCTTCAGTACAAGCCGAATTTCTGAACACGTACATGTAGTTATGTTCTAGAAACTTACTCAAGCCACATCATTGCCCAAAGGGGCTAGTGGAAAATGAGGACTGAGGTTGCCTGGCAATTTAAAGGGGTTTTTTCCTCCATTGTAGAAGTTTGCTGGCAGTGTGAAAAACTTGAGTGAATAATGAAACAAAGTATTTGCAAGCATCCATCAGATGAAAGCCACAAAGTTACTTCAAAGGTATTAGTGCATCTTCTTATTTGCTTTTCGTGCACATTCATATGCATGACGTTGTGTTTGGAAGACCATCCATGACAGAGAAATTCCAGAAGGCTTGCATGAATAAATACGAGCAAATGTTCATCAGATGTTCATACCACAAGTGGCTTGCACAGTTCTCTTGCCTGCTTTTCAAAGCTTGTTGTCCATTCGGAGAAGACAAAACACAAAATGAATTTGAGGATTTGCTTTTTTTTTCATAAATGCCTAAGTAATGTTTTCAAGGATTCTTTTTTGGACATACACCTTCTAAAATGTATTAATGGGATATGGTCATAGAAATATTATGAGTAACAAATACATTGAATTTCATTTAAGTTACTTCATGAATGAAAAAGCCTGTTTTCTACTGGTAGTTCACACCTGTGTTGGACCACAAACAGCTGTGACTATTTTAAATTAACTTGAATATATCGGATACCTCAGAAATGTGACATATTTTAGGTAGCTGCAACCAAATAATCGATTTTTCTTTTGTATGTGGCAGCTTGTTTTGGTGTTTTGGTTTTTGTTTTTTGGTTTTTTTTTTAGTCCTTCTGAGGCAGATCAACAGTGATGAAAGTTACCTTCAGGAAGAACAATTGATTGTAAGTTTAGGTGTTGCTAAACCTATAGATACTAGGTAAATCTTACAAGTTGCAGTTTCTGTACAACAGTGGATGCCACCAAAACCACTGAAATTAATCAGGGCCTTTCTAGTGATTTAAGTCTACCTTAGTTTGGGCTGCACATATTGACAGAACATCTCACTTGTCTCAGTGTGTTGTATACTTGGTTCCTTGCGTCTCTTCCCCTCTGAACGGATGCATTTCAGTGCAGCTGGCAAGGCTGCAGTGCTGTGAGCCAAGGCATGCTTGCCACCAAGCTTGCATTGAAATCCACTGACTTCAACTAAGGTAAGAGGATGTCAGCACAAATATGCATGCATCAAACTAATCCACAGAGCATTTGGAAAAGCTGTGGCACATGAGCTGTTGGATAAAAGCACGATCCCGTGTGTGATTATTCAGGAAAAATATTGCAGGCCAACAAAAGTTCTTGGTACTCCAATAAAACTTATTTCTTGTTTAGAAAGCTACATCAGCAAGCACCTTTTCTCTTCTTCATTGCTCCCATATATTGAAAATAAATATGTATGTCTTTTCACTCTTTTTATGTGGTTGAAATAATTAGCGTACAATAAATAAGAATATTAACTATTAATAATAATAAACTGACGAGTTAGTATATGTTATTCTTGCTTTTGAGCCTGAAGTTTCTGAGATGGCATCACCCGTAAGAGAGTGCAAAATAAAAACAACAGTGTCGCTTCAGAAAGGTGAGCTGGTTTCTTAGCGGGTGTAGAGGAGAGAACAGAGAGGGCTCTATGGCTTGATTTCAGCTCGCTTAAAGCGTGGGGAACTGTGGATTTTATATGGCTGGAGCTCAGCAGAACAGAGCTTTGTCTTGATAACTCAAAATGACTAGATCATGCCTGGTAGCTGGTCCTGGAAACCTGACCCTTGTCACAGGCTGACTACATCAATTTGCAGTAGATTGATGATGTATGGACTGTGGGTGCCCCAGGGGAGGCCCAAGAAAAGCCTGAGAAACATTGTATTGTTAATCCATACCCCTCATTAGCTTCTGCTGTGCTGGATTTCAACTAGCTGGCAGGGCTAGAGGAGTTGGAGGGAGAATGTGGTGTTGTCTGGTGTTGTTATTGTTAGTTGCCTTTTGAATGAAAGGATGTTTTAAAATACCTTTTCTCCAAAGTTTAATACATCAAAACTGGCAGGATTCTTTATTTTCCTCTCTACCCCTCTTGTCAAGTGCCGGGAATTCCTAGATTTTATTTGTATATTGATTTAGCGCACTCCCCTTGACAGCCTGAGCTTTATCTCTTCCCGATAACAGTCTCTCTCTATCCTTTCCCAAGTAGTGGCAGGGCGTATTATGCACGCTGTAATCAATTTACGTTTCACTACCATTCGTCAGCTCTTGCACTGCTGATGGAGGCTGTAGCCCTGCCTTCACTGTTTCTTTATGTACTTCGAGACGTGTTGCTTAACCATTTCTTCTCAGTGCAGTGCAAGGTTTTGATTTGAAGGAGGCTGTAGTTTTAAACATGGTTTCCATCAAACAGTAACATCTTTGTCAAACTTCAACAGAATTAACCTTAACTGCTAAGGAAGTTTTGACTGCCGTCATAAAAATGTTTGATTAGTGTTAATAATTTATTAAATTGGTTTGTCCTGACACTGCCAACATGTTGGAAATCTCTCAACCATTAAAACATTAACAGAGGCCGTAATACAATGCTCCTTCTGTTCCACGTTTTATTTCAAGACCACATTCTTACGAGCCTGGTTCTGTGGTGTTCCAATATGCTCTCATTAGGACTGCATTAAAAGATGAAATATGACAAATATTAAAAAGCGTGGGAATATGGAGTGGAGCACGGTGGGTGTAGTTTTGTGGGCAACTCTGCTACGATTAAATTTTTGCAAAGCAAACCTGGTTTTGCAATATGGGGAAATAAAATTACTAGGCAAGTATTTAACTGAAACAGGCCCAATGTATGTGTTTGATTCCTCCAACCTCCTAAAATACATAAGCTGAGTTAGAATTTCTGCTAAGATGCGAAAGCTGATATTGATGTTATGCTGAAGGATGCTATTCCATTATATAAGAAACAAAGTCCTATTTGAGAAACGTATTAATGCCTTGAGAATAGTTTGATCAAACTTTTATTTGATCACTTACATCTGCACTTGAATTGCTGGTGGTAGGAGCTCTCCTATGTTCTACCAGAAACACCTGTTTTGGGTCATGCACACTTGGGAATTGCACGTAACGCATTGCGTATAAAAGGCCTCTTGAACAGTAACAAGAGTTTGGTTTATTTCCCAACTGGGTGGAAAGTAGTTGAAATGGAGGCCCAGTTTATCCACTGCAAGTTGCTGTTAATATCAGTAAAATTAAGTAAGCAATTACTTCCCCCCTGCCTCTATTTAGTACTCCTATAGGAGCTCCAACACCGTCTTAAATGTGTAGACTGAGGTTACAGGTTGCATCAGTGAAGCACAGAGATGTTGACGAGTGAAAGCAAAACTTTAACGTTTCCATCCCAGTCATGAATATATATTGAGAATAGTTTTAGTACCTACCTTTGAGATTTAATCCAAGGCTTTTGAGCTTTGAGAGTGAGCTATTCCGTAACTATTCATAACAGCTGGACTGGTCCCCTCTCAACTCTTCTCTTTTTGGTACCCAAAAAAATATGATGGGTACTTTATTTCCCTTTGTAGAACAACAATCACCTTTCACTAATCTAGGCTACTCATACCTGTGTGTCCTAAACTCCACGTGCTTTCAAATTGAGAACAAATCCTTTAAGCAAGATTTGCTTAGTTTCTTTATTTTATCATTACCAGTTACTCAGCTGCATGGAATATAAAT
>VYZM01008462.1:352051-372051 GCA_013398915.1 Dromas ardeola | reverse complement strand
TAACTCAGGACTAGCTTAAGTTTTGACTGTCAACTTGCCTCGTCATGAAAAATAAACAATACAATGCAGAATGATACCATACAGAAACTGTGATCCTGCACAGGGCAAAACAAGAGGACATAAAGGATAGAATGGCTCAAGACTGATCACAAGGGGATAAATAAATGACAGGGTAAAAGAAAAAAAAAAAAGCAGAAATAGCCTATATTTAAATAATAAATGAGTAATGAAAATCAATGTTAAAAAGCGCTAATTTCAAAGATGGTTTTGAAAATTTGAACAGCAGACAACAAGAAAGGCAGTGACACCAGAAAATGAGAAAGCCAGGCTGGAGAATTAAGCTATAGGAATGAGACAACACCAAGCTGATCTCGTTGTTTGTGACTAGGAAGTGAGAGAGTCGTGCTTAGTGTGCTGGGCTTCTTGTTTTGTTTCCTAGTGCAATCAGGTTATGTATTCCAACCTATTATAAATCTCAATTAATATCCCGTCTTATCTCTCTAGGTTCGTGTCTTTCTAGATGTAAATTTAACCGCGTGATCGGTACAGAGCCACCAGACAAGGTGGCGTGAATTAATAATGATGCCTGCATAAATGACAGTTCCCCAGCCACTCAGGAATTTAACATTTCTAAAAGCAAACAGTTGGATGTTTTGTTATTCAGAAAGCCTTTGAGTTGTTTGGGTCAGTCTGTTGTGTTTCTGTGTTGTCTTTTGTTTCTACCTGTCCTACCTCAGTAGTTAATAAGTTAACTTGTGTCAAGAGCTAAGCGGGGAAAAATAGAAAAGTAGCTGCTGAGTAATTTCTTACCCATACCTCACCAAATTATCCACAGAGTAGTGTCTTTTAAACTGCGATTCAACTTTTCCTTGTAAACAGAGGCAGAAAAAGCCAAGGCGGACAAGGACTCATAATTTTACCCTGCGTCTGCATAAAGATGCGTGTGTGACAGTTGGTGCATTGCAGCCATGTGTTACATGGGTACATCATATGCAGAGCTCAAGAATGAGAGCTGTTCCACAAATAGTCACTGTTTACCTACGACCACTTAAGTTGCACAGCTATTGCATGGGCATCTTTAACAGGAAAGGATGAACTTTGTTCCTTTCCAGTAAAGATGTTATCTTTATTAAAAGATCCCTCAGAGCTGCCGTGCACCTGCCCTTTCATAGGCAGCTGCATTTGACCTGTTAGAAATCTTTGTAGCATCAGCAAACAATTAGTGTTGTTGCCTGTTTCTTTTTGGTTTGGTGGGGTGTTTTGTTTTTTTCTTTTTCTGATTTCTTTAAAAAAAAAAAAAAAGGCGAAAAAAGCGCTATACTTTACCACCTTTCCTTCCTCCCCCTTACTCCAACTCACAAACTGAAAATCACTTCCCGGTGCCCCAGTCAGGGGAAATTTCTTCAGAGATATAACATCAGGCGATTTATGCATTTCTTTCTGGTATAATAAAGATAGGGGAGCCTTTCAGCATAATTACTTAACTAGCCAAATATTTATTTTAGATATATTGTAGGTTGTATTGCTCTACGGCACATTAGACAAAGTGTATATTGTGACGGTGGGTGGAACCTGGCGGCTATCTTCATTCATCCCGACCCCAGTCAGACTTTTATCAAAAACCACTCCAGGGAGGCGAGACTTAACCACTCCCATGGGAAACTGCAGAAAACTTCTTATTATTGCTCTGGCAGGAGTCTAATGGAGGGTAGACTTTCACTGGCACAGGCGTTGACAGTAATGCATCCTGCATCCTTTCTGGAGCAGCTGATTGCACTGGAGAGCGCTTCTTACAGGATTAAGTCTGTTGCACGCACTGGGGGAGGCTGGTTTGTAATACAGATGTTTGTATTACAACGTTGCGTTATTTAAAGGAAAATGGTGCTCAGCAAGTGGTGAGATTGCAGCTGTGTCTTCTGTCTCGATGGAGAGCGAGCCCAGGGGACAGGAGTGGGTCCGAGGGCTGGGCAGAGCTGCCCGTGGAGGAAGGTTTCTGCAGCTTCCTCTGCTGTGCCTGTCTGCAGGGCTCTGGTTGGTGCCACCAAATTGTAAAAAGGCTCTTCCATGATGGAAACTTGAAAGCGATGTTGTTCTCCTGCACAGCGACTCTGTCCTTTAAGTGGAAAGGACAGCACGCTGCAAACTTTGGAGCACCATGAACATCTTAATCTATGGCAATAATGGATTTTAATTGATCCATCCTTGTGTTTCAGAGCATACTGGAAAAAATACCACACGGTATTTTCTGTCTTGGGTTGGAAGGCTCAAGCCGGAAAAGAGACTTGCTGCATAATTATAGGGCAAGTAGGAGAAACTGGGATGAAACCTAGGTCTCCTGATCTTTGTGGTGCTTTCAGTAGCATCCCAGGCCAACAAGAAGTATACAGCTGTTCATATTGGCTTTACTTACCTTGCTTAAAGTTAACTCAAGCAAGTGCTTAAATACATTTTTGTATTTAGATGTTGTCACTGCAGGCATGCCATTATAACACAATTATTAATTATTCTAAAAAAACCCCCATGATATTATTTTACGTATGCGCAAGAGAATTTTCCTCCTCTGGCTACGCGTTGAGAAGTGGGTTGGGGGGGGCGGGAAAAGGATTAACAGGGTGGGGGTGGAAAAATGTATCTTAACAGAAGAAAGACCATGCACAGTTATAGTCTCACAGCAAGAAATAAACATTGTAATCATAAACAAATGTAACCTTGAGTAGAGAAGACAGTGATTTTATTGTATTGACATATGGCGCTCAGGCAACAATGGAGAATTTGTTCTCTCGCTTTAGTCAGGACACGTTGGCAGGCAGGCCCTTTCTGTGGCCATAGCTTCCAGATAGCATGTATCAGAGCTTGGATTATAAAATGTCTAGGAATGTACAGACAAAGGCAAGGAAAAGGCTTGCTTTGAGGGGAGATGGGGGAATCTCTTCATCTGAAGGCCTGAGTGTGAATATTCTCAAGAATGCTGGAAACCAAACCAGCATTGAGAAAACTTCCCTTCCATAGTGTGCCTGCTCTGCCTTTCACGCTTATTTAAATGCTCGTATTAACACTCTGCAAAGTTTTATTTGCGTGTGGTATCTTGAGGCATAATAATCCAAAGCCAGCTCTGCAGATGTATGCAAACTGTGATGGTACAAACTAATGATGTGGTTCCGCATGAGGACATGTCCTGTCCTCCTGTGTCAGGCGTCTGGTCTCAGTGCCACCAGCTTAGACTCCATCAGGTTCCTCACACAGATCCTATGTGACTGCATTTCTAAATCTGGATCTCAGTGAGAAGTGGGAATTGTTTCTTGTAAAAGCAGCTACCCTGGGAGGAAGGAGACATTTATTGTGTGCTCATGGACACAATCTGGACAGCACCACTGACAGACAGTAATGTATAAGGATTTGAGAAAAGCCTTGGCCATCCAAGAGTTGCCAGCTTTTCAATTAAGCAAAATCAAGAATATATTTGCAAGGGAGTACTTGCTCTTTTTCTTTCATTCTGTTTCTGTTCATCATATGTTAGTGATACTTTCAGGTTTTCGATAGCTTGACTGCATTGTGGTTCTTGATGTAATAGGACAGAATCATAGAATGTGTTGGGTTGGAAGGGACCTTTAAAGGTCATCTAGTCCAACCCCCCTGCAGTAAGCAGGGACATCTTTAACTAGATCAGGTTGCTCAGAGCCTCATTGAGCCTGGCCTTGAATGTCTTCAGGGATGGGGCCTCCACCACTTCTCTGGGCAATCTGTTCCAGTGTCTCACCAGAGCTCCTTTCCAGTAGGATTTTCAGTCCTGTGTATTTAGAAAGGCAGAGAGTGGCAAAAAGGTGATATCAATTTCCTTGTTATGGGTGGTAGAAGTGAGACAGAGAAGAAAAAACATCTTGACCGAGGTCCTTTAGGGTATTCGTGCAGAACTGGGTATTAGTGCAAGATCTCCAAGTCCAGTGCAGTGCAGTGCCTGTTTAATGTGTTGTTTCTATGCGCTTTAAGAGTATCTTCCAACTCTTCACTTGTTTGCTTAGTATCCAAACTAATTTTAAACAAAAACCCTGCTTTGTCGAGATCAGATTGCAAATGCTGGATGCAAATGTAACATGAAGCTCAGATCCTGTTTGGGTTTTTTGTTTGTTCGCTTGTTTTTAGTTCTAACACTGGGAAGCTTTTAGGGATGTTAAAAACAAAAGCAAACAAAAAGGTAAAAAACAACCCAGAGTTAATCTATTCTAATGCAAGCATAAAGAGAGGGTCTCTGTTATATCAGTACAAAGAAAAACCCAAGACCTACATGTTCCTTTCCCTGTAAAGTGTTTCCTGCTCTGAAGTAACATCCCACGAAGGAAGAACTCCCATTTGAGACAGTAAAACTAAAGAATGTTTTTGTACATCAGCAGGCATTCACAGCAAATTCTGGGGCAAATCTTCGATCCAATAATGCTTCTTAATACCCCACTGGCATGTGGAGCCCAGCGAGAAACATCTAAAAGGTGACCCTTTATTTGTTGTTGCTGCTGTTAAGATCAAACCCTCTTTCTTGTGAGATGCGTTTCTAAGAGAGCAGCCTTGCAGCAGCTGTCTTTAAGAGCCAAGGAGTAACTGAGCCTGGAAGGGGCCTCTGGGGGCCGCCTGGTCTAACAGCCATGCTCTGCACAGGTCCAACTTTGAAGTTAGATCCAGCTTCAAAGATAACTTGGGTTGCTCAGGGCTACGTCCAGTCAGGTTTTGAACGTCTCCAAGGATGGAGACTCCTCAGCCCTCCTGGGCGCCTGTTCCAGTCTATGACCACTTGCATGGTGAAAAAAAATTTCCTGATGTCTAATTGGAATTTCCTTGGCTGCGGCCCGTGTCTGTCACCTCTTTCCTTTCACTCTGCACCTCCAGAAGTTTGGCTCTGTCTTCTTTAAAAGCACCCGTTATATTGATGAAGAAAACCATAAGATCTCCCTTCACCTTCTCTTCTTGAGACTGAACAAACCCGGTTCTCTCAGCCTCTCCTCTTATGTTATGTGCTCCAAATCCCACCAAGTCAGGAGACTGGTTCCTTCATCCAAAGCAAAAACTCAAATTAATTTGCAACAGATATGTCTCGGCTTTCAAGACATCAGTGAAGGCCAGACACGTGGGGTAAGTTATTTCCATGTTTGAAGGGAAATGTGTTGGCACAGACACAAGATACCTTGTTGCTAATGTAATTTTTGGCAGGTATGTTCACTCAGACAAGTTTGTTAGATGCCAAAAGCAAAGCGTAGTGTAACTTACATTTCTCACATGTGGCCTCACAAGCCGTCCTGTGTTCAAACCACCAGTCAGCCTGTGTTGCCTTGGCGTTTCTTCTGCCACATGGCAATGCATATCAGAGAAGAAAATTCAGTAAATTATTCAGTAAATAGCAAAAGAAATAATTTTTGAGTACTCCTGTATGTAGCTTCTGACTAGAATTTCAATTTAGTTGTATGAATGCCCAATATTATTCCCTTTATTCCAAAACATTAAAAAATGTTTGAAAAAAATATACGTATGGTTTGAATTATTTTGCAGAGTGATTCTTCACTGATTTCCTAGATAAAACCGATTCCAGCTTATAAAAATCCTTTCTGGACCTTGTCTGTCACCAGCCTTTATCTCACTTGTTCCATTGTAACCTGTCTTCATTGTAAACAGGGTTTCAAAGACGTTGTGAGGATAGATTGAATGTCCAAACAGAGAAAACAAAGCCTAATTGTGTAGAAAGTTTACTTTGTGGGGGTTTTTTAGGTGTTTTTTCCCCCTGAGAGAGTCAAAATGGGCCTTTACTTGAGTGAATTTAGTTGTTTAAAGTTTTCTTTCTATGTGCACTGCTGGATATCTTGATTATCTCTCTTCAGTCCATGCTTTCATGCCAGGTGAGGATGGGGAAGCGCTTTCTCATGCAATATGCTACATTACGCCTTCTTGGCTGTTGGAGGGCTGGAGTTATTTTGTATTCTGTGTATACAGGTGACCAACAGACTGTAAATACTATATATATCACTTGCCCGCCTATTTGCAATTGCCTTTAACACAGTTGCTTAAAATTGCCAGTAGGGAAAAAGATGCTGTTGTGTTTCTCTTACTAGTTATTTTACAGTTTAAAAGGCTGCTTGCCTACAGAGTCAATGACACCAGAACATAAGAGCAATCTCTGAGGGGGAGAGATGAGGAAGGAATTAACATGAGGAGGGAAGCGTGTGGCATTTGCCGCTCTGCCAGCTCTCATCGTGGCTGCCTTCGTGATGAAAACCAGTGGCATGTAATTCTGATGGCTCAGCTTAGCAGGGATGGCAAGAGTGGCATTTGGCAAAGCACTTGGTCTTTTTGTCCTGATGTTACTAGCCTAACTTGCGTTGGTTTAGAAACTTCTCTGGGCCCCAGATTCCTCCTTGCTAAAACTGCTGAAGCAGTGTTCATGAGAAATTTCTGCTGTCCATGTTGTAGAAAGACAGCTTTTTGTAGCTTTTAAAAAAATCTCCTTGACCAGCTATAAATCATGGCTGTTGTGCTGATCGTGCAGTTGTGCCATGGACAGTAATCTTCAATGACTTTACCAGAGAAGGGTGTGGGTTTTTTTGGCATTAGCAGTGGCATTGAAGGTGCCCATGGCTAAGGTATAGAGACCAAGAGCCCCTCTTTTCAGGTTTGGTTTGGCACCAGGATTCAGTTTTCACCCATGTTTAACTGATGGAACTTACATTTTCCCACTTCCCAGTTCCTAAATCAAAGCTAAATATGCGTGCGTTTTTCCTCAGTAGGACACAGTGTAAGTGACCGGAGTGGCCGTTGCTGGTGCTGTTGCTGCACGAGCACCAGAAGCCCAGCAAGGCTGGTACCGGGTGGGTCCCAAACAAACACAAGTGAACAAGTCACTCCAAAGGGAATCCCTGTACATGAATATATGTCAAGTAACCTGAGGTGTCCCTAATGATATGATGCACGAGTTGAGGTCTCACCTGCAATGCCTGCATCCTACATCACTCCTTTCAGGACCTGAATAAGATGTTTTGTGTTGGTTTTAAACTGTCACACTGAATGCTCCTGTTTAGTCTGTGATCTATTTGTACTGTATTACAGTCTCACTAGCTGTTCTTCTGTGGGCACCTGTGATTTGTTTTCTCCTTCCTAAGGGTAATACTTCAAAGTCTTTTTTACTGAAGTTCATCTTTTGGTTTTGGACATATTGATTGCTCTAGAGTGTTTTATCACCTTATTATATTCCGCTATTCCCATACTAATCAAGAGCCCTGGAGGACAGGATTAGGCCCTGAATCTATGCTTGTGGTGCCTCGTTACTTGATTGCTACCTGCATGCTTTTTGCCTGTTGTACTGCATTGTTCAAATCGTTCATTAAATAAGAATTATTTTCAGGATGAATACTTCAAGGATACTTCACATACCTGTTCCTCTGTGGGAATTGTTTTGGCAGTGAAACACTGATAGATGTTCTTCAGTCAGTTGTGAACATACTCTAGGGTGTTTACAGCTGTGAACGTACTCTGTGGTGTTTACATTTAAACTATTTCTTTCATTAATTTTGACAAAGTTATGTATGGCATGTCAAAAGTCTTATTCAAGCTGAAATATATCTACCGTTCTTCTGTTATCTACTAAACCTATTAATCCATCAAAGAAGGAAGTTGGACTGATTTTTCTAGTTCTTTTTATCACTGCTATATTCCAGTAGTTGAAAATTACTTGCTTAATCATTTGCTCCAGAACATTACCAGGACTTGAGTGGTTTGTGATTTCATCAATCATTCTGTAATTCCTTCCTCTTCTTTTCTTTTTTTCCCTGTCCTCTGTATGCTCTCAAAGGTGATTTCCTGTGGTTCAAAGACCATTTTGATTAGTTTCTGAAGTAGTCAAGACCGGATTTCATGAAGCCTTGCTTATTTAGATTTATTTGTCTTGTCTAAATAATCTGTCTTTCTTCTGTCCTCTGGTCAGCATTTATTTGCTTTGGCATCCACAGAGAAAGAAAAGTATTTCTTCTTTTAATAAGAGTTGACTTCTCCAGCTACTTCACAGGTCTAAAATGCAGAGTATCAAACAAGTAAGTGTCATTACTCTAAAAATGGTGGTATTAACCCCATTTTTAGAAGAACTACTGAAGTGATTTGGCTGATAGTTCACAGCAAGTCAATAGTAAAGGAATGGCACCCAGACGTTTTTGACTCTTTCTTATGATATGTAGCACTTGGACCTTTCATCATGGGTCAGGACTCGATCATGCTAAGCTCTGTGCAAGCAAGATGATCCTGTCCCAGAGCACGTCACAGTGAAAACTTATGACAGGAGGCAGGCAATATGGACAGACAGACAGCATCACTACAGGAAAACCCAGAAGTCAACAGTAGTCTGTAACATGAGCAGCAAATCAGAACTTGGCCCTAAATTCTCCTCTCAACAGCACGTTATTTCCTAAAAGAACATGCTGTGAGTGTGCTAGATGAAAGTTTCCTTGGTGACGCTGACTTCTTGAGATGAAGCCGGAGCAAATTCATGCTGTGGAAACTGCAGTTACTGAATTTGACCAATTGCTATTTCCATTCAAGCTCCCCTGCAAACAGAACGAGCATCTCAAGCTGTCCTTGGCCTCACTGTGCACAATTTTCAAGCTTGGTATCCCATCAGCCTTGCAAAGAGAACTAGAAATACAGTATTCCCTCTCGTATATTGTGAAAGGATTCACGTGGAAAACATCTTTAGTCTCTGTATATAATTCGGCATTCAAAGTCACAACCAGATCTAGAAGCAAGATCAGATGGCTTTCTAACACCCACTGTGCATTTCTGTGGGCTATTGTGTTAGCTTTGCGCATTCTTGTATTTTCATCGTGCATATTTTTAGTCTCATTTAGGATTCACCCATCTGAGAGGAATGGATTGAGCTTGTACATGCACAGTGACTACACACTTAGTGTTACTGTTCAGCCTCTATTTTGTGTTGTGTGTATTTAAAGCACTCTGACCTGTTTCGTGCATGTGCAGCATGATCTGCAACACAGATGAATCCGGGGTGAATAAAAACCCAAATGTGTTATTGTTATCTCGATGGGGTAACTACAAAATATGTCTTCCTTGTACTGTCACTTTAAACTGGAAATTAAAAAAAAGGCTTTACAGGGATTTTTTTTTTTGTCCGTTTGTGGTATGCAGAAGTAAATCTGAGCTGGACTTAAGGTGCCATCCTACATCTCATTATTTTGTAGTCTTTGTGGGGACATGGGATATAGCTGTATCTGTTCAAATTGAGGATAAGGAATCGAGAAGGTGAAGACTGCTGATGAAAAGACTGGTTTGCTTAGTGCTAGGAAGGCAGATTGACCTATCTCAATACACAGTTACACATTATTTTAGGGGTGTGTGTATATAAGCAAGTGATGTCTAGATAGCATGGGTGTAGGAGAGTTTCAAACTCCATAGCACATTACATTGTGCTGTGATCTTCCTGGCATCTGAAAATCTGGAAGGGAGCTCACAGAGAAGTTAAGGATGTAACTGGCTACATGCAGATTGGCTTCCAAAGTAAAATCTTAGATTATATAATTTGAAACAATGTTCATATTTTAAAGGAGGTCTCCATGACCTGAATATGTGGAAAATGGACAGTTACCAGACCAGAAAGTAGACACGTTGTGCATGCATTTTAGTGGATGTTTCAATGCTGTGGGTGCTACATGCATGGCTTATGTAGTATACTTTTACCTCATAGCTTTGTGGAACTCCTACATTATCTGTGGATCAATCGAATTTTTGAACTGACTATAGCTTTTTCCCTCCATGAAAGCAGGCAAAAGATTTGACATAAAGGCTTCTGTAGCTTGTGTACCTCCTTTTAGATAGTAACTATAATGATTTGCTGGTATCAGATAGTTTTCGGCGTGGCACCCAAGCCTGCAAATAAAATGTGTAGCATATCGATCGCACACATTAGAAGCACAATTTGCAAACACATATAACTCAGCAGTTGACATATTATTTGATTTGTAACAATTCCCAGCCTGGGAGTCCCTCTCTTAAGCCAAACGTGCAGATTTAGGATATCATTCCTAGAGTTCCCTGCTGTGTTTGTGAAGGCTGTGGCCACCACACGTGCACATGGCTAACCTTACTCATGTGAGCCATCACGTTTAGATATGCGCACACAAGGCTGCGATGCCATACCCTAAATGATCAAAGTAGTAATCCAAATCCTGAATTCTTACTTTCATTCAAGCACACACATGATCCTTTGTGTCCCAAGTAGTGTTTTAATTAGCCATTGAAAGCAATAAGTGTTAGGCTCTGAAACTGATTATACATCTAAAAATCACTTGGGCTAATTAAATAATTTAGTTTTCATTCATGTTCCATTGGATGTTTCTCTCCTTTCATTAATTTTAACCCACAAAAAACCTGACTAAAATCACCCTCAGCCTAAGTGCACGCTCACAGACTCTGCTTTAATCCCCACAGGGTGTTGGATATTACTTTCAACTCAGACCTAATTAACAGTGTATGTTCTTTATTGAAATCAGAGCATTTCTGTATATTATGTGTCAAAACAGATACTTGTTGTGTGCTGTCATTTTCAGAATATCGTTCTTGTCCATGTCTAGTACAATCCTTAATTTTAGGAGGCTGATGCTAGAAATTATGCTAGAAATTCCTCTGACAGAAAGCAAACCTTAATTTTCTCCATTTTTCTTTCTAGTATATTTGTACTGGGTTTAAAACTGTGTGTGATTGAAAACTATGCTCCAGTTTCCTAAAAGAGAAGTGTGCTTTTCAAAACTACTAGTGATGCTCTTAACAAAGGGCACAGGATTTGAATCAGTATTGAGATTAAAGGACTTCCTAGATCAGGTGTGAGTCGTGGTGATACAACAGCATTGGAAAGGTGACTACTACCAATAGCTCTGCTTCTGTCGCTAGCACAAGGTTTTTAGGTCAGCACAAGGCATAAGCACACTTTTAAATCCTCTTTGCATTTAAGGTAAGAAGAGACTGCTTTGCAGAAGGCCTGCTTTGTAGGAGATGGCTCAGTTACTCGCATGATGAAAATCAAACGTTTGCTAGCGTTTCATTGAAGCAATGCCCAAAACTAAAATGAAAAAAAAAAAAAGACAAACAAAAATATCAAAGCAGAAGTATATAAGAAGTAGTAGAAAAGCTGTGATGCAGCATCTCACTTAAAGTCAGGATGTTACTTGGACTTTTGGATGCCAGTTGCAGGAATTAATGCCTGACTAAGGGAGAAGGGCCACCTGCTTCACTGGGGCTCAGAGGAGCGATCCCAATGTTAGCAATTTTATACCTGGGTTGCTGAAGGCACAGGCATGTCAAGATTTTGGTATGGCCAGAAAGAAGTATCTGTAATTAGATTTAAAACTGAAGTACCACTTACTATTCTCAACTCTCTTCAATGGCTGTCTCCTACCATTTTAAGGTTCTTCAGATCTGTGTTGTTGAAGTGAGGAGATGAGAAGGACCACTTGTGGTGGTGAGGGAGGCTGTTGGATAATTTAATTTTAAAAGCAGTTGTGTAGCAAGAGCTAGCTTTTTTTTTTTTTACTTCACTGACATCTTAGAGTCTGATCATTGGAATTCAGTGCTTTTAGCACCTCGTTTATTTAGTTATTGAGATAGAATTGCAGTTGGAAGTCTTATTTCAAATGAATCATTGTTGCTAATATTTAGCAGAGGGAACACTGTTTTGTGGTTTTACTGTCTGTCATTGACACTGAATAATAAAACAGGTTCTGATGACTGTGGATCCTCCAAGAAACTTGATTTTCAGCGTAAAAATCTTTCAGGCAAGTTGATTTTTAGAAACTGATTATGGATAGGCATCGATTATGGAACAGATTAGCTGAACACAAGATAGCTGAACAGATAGCTGAACAGATAGCTGAACACAAGACTTAAGGCTATGTAATCTTCTAGAATGTATTTAATGGTACGCGGCAAGAGATTCTGAATGCATAGAGGTTACGTGATTTTTACATGGGAGCAAATGGTACTTCTGTGGACAGCTGTAGTGAGCCCAACCCAGATTTCAGCAGAAGCTTCTGCCTTCAAACTGCACAAGAACTGCTGTGGCTGGCAGTGATTCTGCCATTTCCTTTGTTAACTCAAAGACACAGATAACTTAATTTTCAAAGGCAATTAATTTGTGTGTTGGAATGCCTCAACATTCAAATGCTCACTTGAACACACCTTTAAAAATCTGAGGATGTGCTATTTTCTGCAAAACCAGGCTCTTTTCTGTTGGTTCATGTCTCTGGGGTAAAAATAGAAGTAGCTGAGACCACTACTCCAAGTGAGTGTTACGTTTATAGCGAGGAAAATATAGATTAGCAAAATAAAAATTACCTGATTCTATTTGAGGCGTGCCTCAAGCAGCATGGACAACTGCTTGAGCTGCTTGAGGGACACCTGGGTTCACCATTGATCTATTGACCTCAGGCAAGGTGCATCCCCTCTCTGTTCTTCAATTCATAAAACAGAGATAACGCTCAAGGCTGCCTTTGTCACATGCTTTCAGATCTTCTGATGAAAGGAGCTTCGCAGGAACAAATAATAACCCCATTCACTGAGAATTTCATATGGCAAACTTATTTTCCAGGTTAGTGCAAATGGATCCAGGAGTTCTGGAACCAGGAAGCCCAATATGTACTCTAAGCTAGTCCAGCTCTTCAAGTGAAACTCGTCCTGCAAAACAGACACTTTGTAAGTCTCTCTCCTAAAAGGATTCTGAATGTCTGATATGTTATCTGCTTATTCTGATTCAGATAATCACTGTTCTTTGTTGATTGCCTTCCCCCCCCCCTGCACCCCCCCACTTTCCTCCTGATCTTGCAGAAACTCAGTCTTTGAACTCTTTATTCCTGTCAAATCAGGCTGACATTGACCTACAGCATCAGAAGTTGCTATGGGGGTGGGATGGGTGGACAGAAAGTCTTGTGTAGCATGACTGTGTAGGTCTCATATCTTTAGGAAACCAGGGCAAAAGTCATGCCTGCCTTCATTCTATATGCTTTGTATCTTTACCCTTAGCGAATGGGATGCGACGCTAGCCAAAAAGTGAAAGAATAAAATTTACAACACAAATGGGACTGCTTTATGCATGACTATAACAGGTGAGATACCAGTTAAAATCTTCATATATTTATATAGGACTTCTGGTTCCATGCGGTGTTGAGCTATCAAAAGATGACAAAAGAATGTATGGTTAGCCTTATAAGGGGCCACAGAAAGGAGAGGAATAGTCTGTTTTCCATATTCGCGGTGATGAAGTCAAGTCTTTGCACCAAAAAAGAGGTAAGGTGGGTATTTTATGGATTGTGCAGGAAATAGGTGGAGCCTCTGTCACTGCATAGTTTTTAAAACAGGATTTTGCAAATACCTATCAGGAATGGTATAAGAATACTTGATGACCACAAGGCCTCATGAGCTCCATTCGAACCACCTTTTCTATGATTCTTCTATGAAGTCCAGGTTGTCTTGTGAAACACAGATATATAAGGATGTAAAGAAGACCTTTGTGCAATAAGCTGTTAAAGTTAAGATTTGTCTAGCTAGAGACTGACAGAGCTGAAAGTTTGGCTTATGTAAAACAAACAAGATCATAGAAATAAACTGTTCCAAACAAGTCATTCAGTCCTCGGAGAAGGGAGAACTGAAGCCTTTAAAAATAGCCACAACTTGCCAAATAGCAGCAGGACTCAGAAGCGCTTTCAGCAACAATATGAGCACAGCTTATAAAAAGCTAGCAAACACCACATAACACTTCGGACTTGCTAAAGGCTACAAAGACTTTTACCTCACCCGGGCACCTCCCAGGCAGAAAGAAGTTTCCTGTCCTTGGCTTTGGTCATGGATCCTGGAAGCCAATGCTATGTGAGACGATGAAGTGTCATCCATATCCTGTCCACGGTTAGAGAAAGATAAGGTATTATCCAGCAGGGAAACGAGCTGCTCTTTGTTCGGAGTTTGGATGACAGAACGTGGCAAGTGGTCTCGCATCTAAGGTCCGGATCCCAGAGCTTTACTCGTACATCCAGTCCTTATTTAATCTGTCCTGGAGTGAGGTGCTCATTCAGCCACATGATAATTTCCTGAGATACTGACAGAAAATTCGACCAGCTCAGAAACTGGTTGTGATATCTTTGAGTACTGCCCAGTGGCACTGGATCTAGCAGCTCAATCTGTGCAGAGTGCTGAACTTTTGCTATACAGCAATCTCACTGCTGCTGTTTCTTTGTCTCCCTGCTGATGCTACTATATACTTTCCCACTTATTTTAATGAACAGTTATGAATAAATATCTAAACTGAAAGTTTAACACAAACATTTTCCTTTAAAGGAAAGCCTTTAACTGAGCAATATTGCATTTTCTCAAAAAAAAAAAAAAATCCATCAAAAGGTTTTTATCAGAAAACTGAAAAATAAAAAAAAAAAAGATTACTGATGATTTATTGCATTTCTGTTTTGATTTCTAGTCAAACAAATTAAATTTACTGAGAAGAGAGTCTAGTTTTCCAGTCAGCACAAGTACCAGGCTTACAAAAGAATTCTTGCTCTGCAGGAAAACAGCATAAAGAGTTGCTTATGGGAAAATACTAACTCGTCACATTAAACTTACTGAACCAGGTTGGAAAAGAAACTCCGACAAATCCGCAAATGGAGAAGCTTGCAGTCTGCCTTGAACTCACCAAGTATGACGAACAGTGACACTGCTGTCTTAATGTATTGCTGACAGGGCTGCTGTACTCATTAACCTTTGATGAAACAAGATGTCACTTCGTTCACATCAAATGCTCCTTGATGCCAGCGCTCAGAGATTGTTTTTGTTGCTGATGCAGACATCAGCTATTGTTGAAAACATTCTCTTTCCCTTCCAGTGTTTCACTGCCCATGAGGATTTATAGGTGCTGATCGTTATCAATCTGCAAATGGAGTCTGAAGCCAAGACTGCGTGTTTAATTTCTGCAGCTTTTAATTATTTATTTTTATTAAAACTATTTATTTTTAAGTGTAATTTAGGTATATTTAGACACCTGAAAATGTTAAATTCTTGGTGTGCGACAGGATGCTGCCATGAACTCAAGGATACATTTGAGTGATCCCATCATCTACTGGGCTACTGGCGAGAGGCTACTGGAACTATTAAAAACATATTTATAGCATTTAAAGCGCTACATAGCAGAAGCACATTGTAGTGGGAAGAGAGGCATTGAGTTGTGGAGTATTCTGGTCAACATCATGATTAAACAGTGGTGTAGCCTGGATTAGAACTGAGGTCTCCTAATTCCTGATCTCTAGCCATTTATCAATGTTGCTTTCTATTATCAACATTAGTAGCTGATCTCGCTGTTCTATGTACAGTAAATATCATGTCACCTAGCAAGGAAATCCTGACTGACCATCTCTAATCTGGGAATAATTTATGCCAAAAAGTGTTGGTTTTGTTTAGTCTTTACTTTGCATGGTAAGTACATTCATTTTGCTATGAGATAAATGAAGAGGGAGCAAGAAGGAAAAGGAAGAATTTTGGTTTCCTAGCCGAATATTTAAATTTTTAGTACTGAAACACTGTGAGATCAGAGGTGCATGTTCTCACGGTTGCTTTTGTGTTTGTTATTTTAGTGAATAGGGCAATATTTACAGATGACCTCAAATGACATTCTTTCCACTTCATACACCTCAGTATTTTTTTCCTTGAATTAGGGGACTTTGCAGTTTTTGCATTTGATTGGTGTTGTGGTTTACTGTGGCTTTTTTTTTTTTTTCCACAATTAAGTTTGCAGTCATTACAGCGGTCATGCAATTGTAACATCTTGGGAAGCAGCTGAAGATAAGAGTGGGGATTCTTCTAATTTGCAGTTGTGCAGAGGAGGAATGTCTGATCAGAGACTGGCGCTGCAATTCTAGCTAAAGGCCATATGATGCCTGAGGGGCTCCTGAGCTTTCAAAGCTTTGTGGAAGAAAATAGCTCTAGAAGAAGTGGTCTTTAAGAAAAAGATTTGAAGGAAGGAAGGTAAAATCACCTTGAAAACAGCAAGTTGTTTAAGGCATAGGAGCCATTTCAGACTCTTGCAGTGCGAGGAGGCAGCAGAGGTGAATGTTAAAGAAAGAAAGTGTAAGAAGATGAGATGCAGGCAGAAGTGTTTTCATGGGAAGTGTAGGAAATGTTATTAGTTTGCTTAACACTGAAGTGCATCTGTCCCTTATTGAGTGATGAAAGCCCGAGAGATTGACCATCCACACTAGACCAGCTTTACAAGATGAGCATGTGAAATTCACGGAATAGCTAATTTACGTGAAATACGACCGTGCCACTAAACAGCAACACAATGGAAAGTGCATCTGAGAGCACTCATGGAATACGATCAAGCATAGCTGATACAGAGTCCTTGAAAGGTGGTAGTAAATACACTCATTTAAAGACTTTCACCTGTTGCTTTAAATCATTCATACCCCATGGCATGTCTGCCAGCACTGTGACCTCTGGCGCAGAGCGAGGAACATCAAAGAAAGAAGTGAGCAGATCAAGTCTCAGGTAGGCGTTGCACCCTTGTTATGGATAAAAGAAGTGTCAGTAAGTTATAAAACAGGTGGAATTGGGATATTGTAAGCCTGACATGAGTGACCCAACAAATATTAGTAGAATGGTACTATCCATTTGTGCGGAATCATATATAAGGTTTTTAAAAAGATCATTTAGAATGATTTTTGTTGTCTCGAAGACATGTGAAAATGTGGGCTATCTATTGCAAGCTTAGTAAAAGCTGCTCGTGACTCTCTTTTTTAAAGATTTTTTCAATCCAAGAAGAATTTACAGTCTCTGACGTTACCTGTAACCGCAACCAAAAATAAGATTCTCAGTTTAGCTTTTATTGATCAGATTAATTTTTTGTGAGATGCACCACCATGCCATGTAACATCTCTGTTCTCTGCTGCCAGGCTGCTTATGGTCAAGTATTTACTGTCAGGCTCTTTTTTTCTGCTGAAATGGCTGTTTTCTCTGGAAATATACACATGCTGCTTCCCTTCTCTAAGTGTTCTTCATTTGCTTTTAGGTACAACATGTACAGACTGGTTTTAAAACAGTAGAAATTGCTCCCTGGAAATGAACTGTAGTTAAAATGGAAGACAAGCCTATTTACAATCAGAGCCAACAAGTCTGCAAACATACGCTCCGGGTATCTAATATCAGGCCAATTTCAGTAATGTTCGTTTGTCTATGTACTGTATAATCTGTTGTTACTGAACCAGAAGAAGCCTGTTATGAAAGTTTATCACTTCTAATCACTGAATTCTAACATCAAAATACTTTTTGAACAAGAATAAAAGCCCTTTCACAAATCCTCTTCAGAGAAAATTGTTCGTAGGGTATTTTTCTGAACTAAGGGAAGCTTTAAGAGTTAAACAGATTCATGAGAATGCTGATGACATGAGTTTGATGCTGACCTTGGGTCTTTCAATATGGTCTTAGATATTAATGACTTCAGAGAATATTCTATATCATCCTTTTACTGGACCCAAAGAAATCTGTGCTTTCACAACAGTAGCTGTGATAGCAAAACCAGAACCGTACCCAAGCCCCCACTGTAACAGCTATCTGCCCTCTGTGCTTATACATATTTGCATTCTGTCCACATCACTAATACTGACAAAACGCCTGGTGCTTTCCTTTGAGCTTTTCGTACATGAGCGTCCTCAAGGTTAAGATTCTGTTGGGCAGGGAGTTGTTGGTGTTTGGGGTGGTCTTTTAGTATTTCAGTTGTGATTTTCTTTTAAAGTTGGTAAATTTTTTTTTTAAGGTTAACTTTGGTTGCTTGGTGTTTACTTTTCTGGTGGTAAAGCATTTAAGAGAGAAGAAGGGGACAAGAAAAAGGGGAAAAAAAAGCAGCTTTGTAGTTTTCTCTGAGCAGCCAGAAGCTGTCTCTGTTGAAACTCTTTTGAAAAGTGATTTCAGTGAGTCAGAAATGCTTTCTCTAGTATTTCTATGTACTTTCTCCTGGGTTTTGCCATCCAGTGGGTACCGCAGGAGTTCAGATTTCATAGTGCCCTTGAGCAAAGTATGTTTCTAAGACAAACAGCAGCCTGATGGTTGCACTGAAATGCAACACTGCATAGTTGCACTGACGTGAGGAAGCTGGGTGAATGCCAGTGGCACGTGGGCCTGGTGGAGACATGGTGGTGTCCGCTGGGGAGGGAGCAAGGGCATTTTCTGGCAGCTGAAAATGCATCGTGTTCACGTTCAGCTCCAGAGACAGTCAGTTATGGCAATCAACACATTTGGGTCACTGTGGCCAGCTGCTCATCTGACAGGAAGCGACAATGCTTTTAGTAAAGTTAGAAGTAAAAAAAAAAAACCAACTATCTTTTCAAAATGCCACTGCTACCCAGCCACCCAAATAAAGGCTTTCATACCACTCCTTTGGAAGATGTTGTTCGGTGGCAGAGGAGACAACATCTTGTTTCATGCTTGAGAACATTTACCATTTTCAATCAGCATGATTTCAGTCTTTCCCAAGCTAACGTGAGTCAAGAGCTCTTCCGCCCAGAATGAATTTCTGTACCCATCTTAGTTATTCTAGCCTGGCTCAGTATGAAGAAGTCTTCACAGTAAGTAATGGTGTTCAGTGATATCTCTGTCAGTAGATGCTGTGGGCACGGTTCCAGTAGACCTCTGTTTTATGCATATGAAGGTTCAAAAGTTACTCTGCTGTCCGAACGAGGAGAAACATGATCTTGAAACACACACAATGTTCAATATGATAAGTTAGCTTTTACTGTTTTTTCTGCCAGCTAACAGTAAAGTGTAATTTGTCATTGCTCCTTTCTCCTGCTTCAGCTATGGCTGCTATAGCTATCAAAGAGGAGGGGAGGAATGGAGTTAGGCAAAGACAGGCATATAAGGGGAAGGGGAGCAATCGAGTGCTTAAAATGTGGGAGGCTCTAAACTGGAGGTTTCTCTGAAGTAATCCCAATTTAGACTCTACCTAAAACTTAAGAATGTCTGGCTCTAGGCAGTAGGCATTTAAAATGAATCGGTTGTGACACTGGGACCCACGCACAGGTTTGGACCACTTTCCCTACTGTAGACAGAGCTGTTGGAAGCTGCCTGGAAGCTGGGAACTTTGCCTACTGCCAAAACTATGTTTGAAATGCTATCTTGCAGTTTTTCTTCATCTCTTTTCACAACACTGCTGATTATCATTGATACTGGCTTGGAAAAGGAGGCGCTCTCCTATATAATCATGCAGACACCACAGTGTCCAAACATCACCAGGGCAACCTTTCTTCCTGCCGTGCTCTGCACATTTTTGCAACGGCTGCTCTTGTAGCGTAGGCAAGTTTCATGCCTTTATGGGTTGGTGCCCACAGACCCAAATTCTTGGCAGGAGTAGCAAGGTTAATTACTTTCCATTAAGGTGAAGTCTTGGCTCATGGAGACTTTTCCTGGTGACTTCAACACGGCTTGGATTTTACCCTTCGAAAGCCAGTGACTCTGTGCAACAAAATAATGTGTCCTGCCAATTTGTGAACCTTTGATTTCAGTTGCTGTTGTCCTACTTAGCGCTGCGTGCTGGCTTAATGGTGTCTGGCAGCAGTGCGCTGATCCTACCCACCTTCTGGGCTTGGCTTCACCCATCCTGTAACTAATAAGCAATGTATTATTTTATTTACTGACTAGCTTAATCTCTAAGTGTACTGCACTATGTTACTGGACACTTTTGTCTGTTGTAGGAACTTCATATTTTATTTTGGAAACTTGGCTAGTGGCAATCAAACCACAAAGGCTAGGAAAAGGAATAGCAGCATATGTGCACTTTAGAGAATGGTTTGATGAAATCGCAACAAATCACAGAAATTCTGCACATCTCATGTACACAAGGAGGGTTTATTTTTTAAGGCTGTCATTGGTCCTATGTATCTCCAGGATACTACAACAGCTAATTTAAGTTGCCAGTGCATAGCCAGTTACATTTCCTTTTTTTT
>VYZM01008462.1:259443-349578 GCA_013398915.1 Dromas ardeola | reverse complement strand
AAGAACAACTCTGGAAAAGCTGCATGTATGAAACAGAGCAAAGACATAATGTGAGTGCTGGGCTGGTGGAGATGGTGCCAGGCTGCCTGGCTTTGGGTGTGCAGGAGAGAGATGGATAAAGAAAAGCAGAGGTTTGCTCAAAAAAGAGCTGCGGGATGCGGCTGTGAGCCAGAGGCAGCCGCTGGGGCAGGGAAGGAGCTGTTTGGGTTGTCTGTCAGCTGGGTCATTAACTCATGGATTCACCCTCTGCTCAGGCAAATCCAGGGCTTGAACTGAAGGGAAATTGTATCGTTAAATATCTTCAAACAAAGGAATGGGTTGAATGGCAGTAGGGCAAAAGCGATGGGAAGGTCTCCCTTTCTGCTGTCCCCCAGCGGCCAGTCTCCCTGCCCCATCTCGCTCTCGTCCTTCAGAGTCTTCGCTGTAGCCACCTGCCCTCCCTGAAAAAGGCCCAGTGGAAGGCAGAGGGTTGCTCTGAGCCCAAAGATTTTAGATATTTGAGGAGATCTCTCTGTTTTAAGCTGATAAATTCTCCTGAGAAAGGAAAATGAAGTTATTCTCCTGCTTGTTTATGCATCTGCGGCTGAGGTCCCTTATGACAAAGGCTTCAGGCAGTTGTTTCCTTTCAAAAGGAAGGTGAATGCCCATGAGCGAGCTTCTTCAATTTAAATTGAGCTTGGTCTAAAAGAACCGTGGCACTTATCAGTGTGATTAGAACTTAAAACTGCTGTCATTTAGCCAGCAAACAATGCACATAACAACCACTCTATTCTTGGCAAAAACAGAGTTCTGTGTTGTTGGTTTGTTTGGGTTTCCTTTTTAACGGTAACCTTATTTAAAATGAGTCGGGCGTATGTTAGCGATGTACAGAAATTCTCATGGAAATTTTGAGAATAAATACCAGTTTTGCTAAATTCTCTATTTGAGGAGTGACATGAGCAAAGGAGAATGTAGAAGAAAAAATTTGTGTTTGACATAAAGCCTGTATCTCTGAATCTAAAAAAAAAACCAAAAACGGGAGCCACTGAACAGTGAGTGTGCTGTAGTGATAATGAGCCATTTTTTTCTGTTTGTATGAAATCACAAGAAAACCGGTGCAACTTTTTATCTTTTGCCATTGTGAGCTTTTGCCAAAGTGCTGGAGGTGTAATATAATCCCTCATAATTACATGTTTTGAGATAGAGCATTCCTTGGCTGTTTATATGGATTAAAACTGACTTAGAATGCTAGAAGACATTCCGGTCATAATGGTAAACTAATTAGCAATTAATACCGTGCTATGGCTTAAGAGTAATTTTTCTGTTATACTTTACCATCGAAATACAAATATTCAAGTAAGCCACGAATGACTTCATGGAGTTTATCTCATTAATGTGATAAATTCTTTATTCTTTTATATACAGAGGAAAAGTGTCACAGCATAACAATTAAAGAAAAAAATAGCGTTGGAAGCCGCACTATGTGTAACCTCACTAATTTCACAAAAGTCATTACTTATTTGCAGACTTGCATTTGTCTGTGTCAATAATTTTAAAAAAAGAGTAGAATCAGATCTTTATTCAGGTTTTAATTGCCACTGTAAAAGCTCCGCATGAATACATCGATCAAAAGTTTGCTTTACCTCTCTGTTAAGGTGCTGGAATCCTGGAATGGCTAGACAGACCATAAAACAATACTTCATAGATTTATCCTTATATAGATCTATTCTGGCACCTTTTTTTTTTTCTAATGATAGGTTAATATGTTTAGTTTACATCACATGCCAAGTATGAGCACTTCTCTGAACTGTATCCAAACTGAATATGTCTAAGATATAAGACTATTTTTTTCCATTTACTTCGGTCGGCTTTGGATCAAGTCCCTGTTGAATCTTCAAAGTCGAATTGGAAATCTTGTGTAATCATACCTTCTTATATCCCTTGAGCTGATGCCAGCCCTAGAGCTGGTCCATGTAGAGATTTCTGATAATGTTGAACACAAAGTGAGCCTGGCATGGTTCTTTGAATTTGTTAATGTATCCGAGTAAGTTGTTGTTGTTGATTTCTGAGAACCTAGAGAATGAAATCTAAAGCTGTGCTTTCACTGTGTGGGGTTTTTTTTAGGGTTCCATTCCTTTTATTTAAGGGGGTTACCATTCCTTGCTGTTATACTCAATTAGCAGAAAAATTCAGATTTATGGGCATGTATGGTAACTGTCTGACTCTCAGCACGGATAGTTATTGTGCATCTAGTCTGTATTATTAGTAAAGGTGATCCAACAGGCAAGAGGAAGGCAAGAGCTTTGAAATAAAACCTTTAGAAATATGTGTTTTCCCTATGCTCTGTTTGCATATTTGATTTTGGAAGACTGGCAGAAACAGATGAAAGAGAAATTTCTTTCGAAGTCCTGGCTGTCAGTTTAAGTTACAAGTTCCTGTTTGTAAAATATTGTTGGTTAAAGCGCTTATGTGTTCAGAAACAGAAAAATTGCGTAGAAAGTATCTTTTTCATAAGTGCCCTTCTACTTAACAAAATGGGTTCTTATCAGATAACAATTTTGTCCCTGTCCTCGCACCATCAGCTTCATGGGTTTTTTAACACCTTGGCTGGTGTCCCTTCATGCCAGCTAACCATACATAGATCCCAAAAAGACTTCCTCACAAGGGGAGTCCGTCTCTAAGCAGGTTCCAGAAACTGCTGAAAACACCCAACACAAGAATTTGGGGTCTGGAGGCTTCTGGAGGAAGTCAAAGGAAAGGTGTGAGGTGGGAGTGTGCACAGGTGTTATCTTCAGAGGTTTTTGCTAAATGAAATTTGGGCTTCCAAGAAAAACACGCAGGACCTGGGTTATTCCCAGCTAATGTCATGCAAGATACTCCTAATGAAAGGCAAAACTTCTTACAATTAAATCTTTTCCACATTTCATTAAAAGTTTGAAAATGGTCCAAATCTTATGAAGACGGGGAAGAACAACTACTGACATACATAATTTTTTTTTTTTCCTGGAAATTTGCCAGTTTGGGGTGTCCCCTCATAAACATGAAAAACATACCTTTCTGAAGTAGCTTGTCTCCCCCCACTTCGCCACTTAGCAGAAAGGAAAACATGGAAAACGTGGAACCCCATCACTGAACAGCAAAGGATTAGCTCATAAATGTGTAACTTTCTCCCTGTGGGGCATTCAACCCCTGAGAATTTTGTAGCAAGGTGTATTTTGCAAGAGGCTTCTGTGGGGTTTGCACAAATCCATGGAATTGTCCTTCAGTCTGTCCCTTCTCCCTCCCTGGCCAAGGAAGTGGTGTCAGTGTCCGGCTCTGCAGGTCTTCAGCCACCTTCCCGTCTGCCCCTGCCATGCTACGAAGCCCAGGGCCTTGGGAACTGCAGGACCACTCATTGCTCATGAGGGCAAACTGCTGGTGGAACAAGCGGTCTAATTGCCATGTTAGTCCATTGATGGCTGTGGCGTGCCTGCTGCAGTTTCAGAAGTGCTGTGGCCAGCTGCGCAGGAGCCCCAGTGTTGCTCCACAGGCTAAGGAGGTTCCTGCATACAAACTTCTCTCTGCTTCCAGCCTAGTGACCAGCTTTTGGAGCAGGGGCTGGATGTAATTCAGAGGAAATAAGCAGCGGAGCTGAATTGCTCCAGTGGGCCATGTACTGGCTTGGAAGTCAGGAAGTGTGGCTCCTTCTTTCTTCAGCCTCCTAGCTTCTGTGTGCGCTTGAAAAAAGTTTTAATCTCAGGCTTTATCTGTGTTATTTACTCATGTTTTAAAAGCTCAGATCTCAGAGGTATTTTGGCATTGTTAGGCAATCATGTTTAAGGATACTGAAGTTCTCTGAGAAAAGGATCTTACTTGCACCTTACTGAAGGCTGTCTGTATGTCGTGCAACGTAGAGCTGTGTAGATAAGCTAAGCTTGTTCCCAGGGAGCCGGCTTTCAAGCCGGAAGCTGCTTTTCTGTGTTAGTGGATCAAGCTAGTGCATACTATTTCTCAGCATGGCTGGTTAGGCCAAAAAGTGTGCCAAAACCATGCCTACACCTCTCCAGTCTGGTTGAGTGTCTTTTGCAGGACTGCATTGTGCCACACAGGCCTCCAAGCAGAAGACATTATCCGTAGGTCCCGTATATAGTCTAAGGGGCAGTTGTGTCATACAAGTAACAAAAACGTCTTGGTACGATACGCTTGCAGTGGGGCACTAGAAATTCTGTCGTGGGACCGTAACAGGTAAGAGAATACTTTCCATTCAAGTTCTTAAACTTAATTAAGAGCCACCAAAAGTTAAATTGACTCAAACATGCATTTACTGTGCTTGTCAGTCTGAGGTAGTGTAACATGGCTCTGATTTCTAACCTGGATTTAAACTTTTGTCCTCAATTAGGTTATTTAATTTGCTTCATTTAAACACTGCAGGAAAATGAAAAGCAGGTGTTTCCTTTATTGAGCACCTATTGTTGTGCTTTCTTTTCTATTTTGAATTATAGTCACGGCATTTTAAATAATGAGCCACGACCTCCTCTCTGTTTTCAGCAAAGTACATTAGAGGACTGGAATGAAGCTGGTTCTCCTAGCGGTTACTGTCATAATAGATAAAGCTCTTCCATAACTGGGAAAGGAAAGGCAGGTCCAAACCTTTATTTATCATCAGTGTGTCTTGGTGATACTTGCAATTTCCTGTGGCTACTATGACTAATAAAGAAAAAAAAAGTTCCTGGAATAAAGGAGCAGAAGTGCAGAAGTAGACCTCTGGCCTCAGAGCACAGCAATAGTATCCCAGATGAACATGAACTCCTTTCACAAAGTTACGGAGCTCTCCTGGTAAACTGCACAGAACTGTCCAAAATGTAAGGAAAGCCATTGCATCACTTGGCTGAATACCAATTTGTTTCCCAGTTCAGCCAGAATGGCAGACACCTATTTGCATTCTCCTTAAATGCTGTGTTAGTTTTTTATGAAGGTCAGTGGTTAATCACAGGCTGCAAAAGCAAAAGCTTATGAATTTGAGACAATCAAAGAAACAGACAATGTAAATTCTTTTGAAATCATTCAGTTTGAAATTACCGTGTTTGCATAATAATACAGTCATCATAATCAAAACTGAAGGTACCTTATGATTAAAGAAAAAAGCAGATGAATACGTTTGAAGCACAAGAGCTCAGGGCTTGTCTTGGAGAGCCTTAACAAAGCACTAACTGATCCCAGTACTGGGATCAGCATGGAGCGTCCTGTTACCAAGTGAGGAGGGAGTTTCTGGAATAGCCTTTTTTGATTCTTCCAGAAGGAGAGCAAACACTCACACTCTAGGAAGTGTTTTCTGAGAATTCCTGCAGGCTGAGGAGTTCTTAATCGTGCCAAACATTTGATTAGCGATGACTTTTTAGGATGATTTTCCACTAGCAGTGGGTAAATTCAATAGAGGTCAGTGGTTTCATTCATTTTAGTAAAGGATGTTTATCAAAACCTTACCCAAAATTCTGGGAGATAGAAATCTTCTGAGATTAGACACTTGGAAAACTGTTGCTTAAGCTGCAGGAAATTGGGCGTGATCGTTTCATTACTGACCAGTTTGATTGCTGGATATCTCTTTGTTATTCAAGCAAAAACCTGCCAGACTTACGAAATGCTGCACTAGATGTTGATCTCAGTTCCATGATATAATTCACTCCGCTGCTTTCAACTGAAGCACGGCAAAACTGGCACCATCACTTCTTTGTGAGAGGACTTATTTGGTTGTACAACTAACACCATTGCAGAGGTCTTTAGGGATAGGGAGTAGCACTTATAACTGATGAAATTCTACTTGCCTTACTAACATCACAGTCATGGTATTAAAATGGTGGTTTTCTCAGCCTGCTGTGGTTTGAAACACTAGCTTTTCTTTCACAGCAGTTGACCTTGATCATGCAAGACAATGAGCAGCGGCACCATGGAAAAGTCCCAGAATACAATTCTGTTGAAAAGAAGCAAAACAAAATCTGACCCACTGGTAACCTTAGAAGGTATTTAATCTAGCAGCAGAGATGACGGCTTCAACAGCAGTGTTTAAAAACTTCTACCCATACGCCAGTCCGATGATTTTCAAGTACAAATAAGAACTCAAAATATTAAATTCTCAAATAACTGCCCCCCCAGACCCTTGAAATGCTTTGCCTTATAAGAAACGAGATTCACCTGTAGATAAATACTGAATGTGGTTGGGCTATGAGGCTTCCATTCTTCCAGACTAAATTCATATTTGCACACATTTTGAGCACAGCAGACGCACGAATAGGCACCAGGAAGGCTGAGCAAATGCCACGTTTCTATTCCGCTCCTTAAATCACATTCCACACTCATGAGAGCTGCTAGGCTGGGGAGCAAGAAAGGCAATACAGTTCTGTGGCCTTACTTTCTGCTTTATACTGGCAGTTTAAACGTTTTTTTCCCCACCTTATCTCATTAATATGGATGAATAACAAGGGGAACTCTTATACAGCTGATAGTGTCATTCTTATGCCTGTGCCACCATTAGCACACAGTGCCAGCATATGGGTAATATTATTTTGGGGAAGGGGAAATGGGCTAGCTTGCTTGTTCCCTCTGTGTGTGCACAAACAACTGATGAGCCTGTACACTAAGGCTGTTATTTAGCAAAGCTTCCTTAGTGTGTGCTCCAGCCTGCCCATGCTGGTGAGGCTGTTAAGAACGTGCTTAACTGTAATCAGATGTTCAAATTCAAAAGGATTTAAACATCTGCTTCTCGTTAAGCGCATGCTTAAGAGCTTTGCTGAATCAGGGCCTTAGCCATTAGGAAATAAACAGAGACCACCAACTTATTTTACATATACTCTTGAAGAGTGTTCGGATAGATGGTAATGACTTTCAGTCAGTACTGACCAAAGTTGGCTTTGAACTGCTGACCTAGAGGTGAAAGGCTTGTATCCTATTACCGATCCCTGGGGCAAACCAGTGTTACTTGTTTTTAAATATTAATGAATTAAGTCCAGTCATAATGTAGCCCTATTTATTGCCTTTCCCCCGTATTTTTCCTGTGTCAGCATCAGTAACTGATGCTGCTGTAGAAAATCTTAGGGAATCAGTGCTGCCCACATTTCTCTGGTTTAAATCACTTGCAGCGTAAGCAGAGTCTTAATAACTGAAACGGTTAGTTTCTAAAAATATTTAGAAATGGACCTTTCCACGAATGTTAATAGTAACTGTTCATCAAAGAAAACATACTTAAGTAGGGTCTAATGAATTATTTAGGTATCTATTCTCCTTCCGATATGCAGACATAACTCTCACTGACACTAATAGGAGATTCATATGCATGCCAGGAGCAGGGAAAATCCTTGGAGAGTATTTAGACAATATTCCTTGAAGGATTGGAAGGAGAGGGGGAAGGAAAATCGTTGATGCAAACATGAATATGTCATTTTTCCACAGAGGATATGTGTATTTTTATTTTAAAAAGACAGTGGGGACCATTAACTAGCAAATATTTAAAATTCCGTTTGCATCTCTAAAGGCAGAGCTTAGATGAAGGCCACACACAGACCTCCAGTTGAAAGTGGAGGCACGCTAATATGAAGAAAAGCAAATGCCCTTGGTCAGCGCTCTTTTGAAAACTGTGGGTTTATTCTCGGGTATTTGACTTTTGGGAACCTTTAGTTCCTACAAAAGAAGGCTTATTGAACGACAGGTATTATCTGAAATCTGGGGGATGTGTCTTTATCATTTGATCTATAGTATGTATGTTTGATCCGATGATTAAGGTGATGTCTGGCTCCGGTCAGTTGTTGTGAAGGCCCGTTTCTGGTAGGATTTGCTCAGCTGCTGAGCGACCCATGCACAGTGGTGTCCCATGAACATAGGACCTATGTGACCTAGAACGGGTTGAGAGACCAAGGACATCTGGAGCATAGGCTGTGGCATGACTGCAAACGCAGATTTACAAATGCGGAAGAGAGTCATGTGCTATGGCGAGAGATGCAGATAATTTCATTTTTGTTTCAGTCTTTTTAAGCCATCCCAGCGTCTCAGAGAGCCATCCCTCCAGTGTTGCTGTATCAGAGGAAATTCAGTCTGGTTTGGTAGAAATGGCTGTCAAAAATCGTGGTAGTATCAAAATGACATACTCCGTTCCCTGCCTCTGCTGCTTCTCCTCTCTGGAGCTATCCTGATCGAAACGGTTCAGCCCGGGGGTCCTCCAACTGTATCAGATGTGAGTCCAAAAACCCTCAAACTTAGCTTCACCACTGTGCTCTCTTCCTAAAACCGGTTATTTGGTAGCAGGGAAGAGCAGCTCTCTAAATAAGGCTTCCTGTGGCTTTTGTTTGTTTGTTTTTATTTGCTTTTCCCCAAGGATGTGTTCTGTCATGGGCTGAGAAGACGGGGATGAAAGGCCCTGTTTTGGCTGAAACTTCTGGGGTGCATCTTGCATTTTCTGCGTTTTGGAACTGAAGTCCTCTTCCCCACCATATATTTCTGGTGCTTGGTATATCTGACCCCTTCCTGTAAGTTGCGTTACAGGCAGGTTAATTCAGTTTACAGGAGGAACTGTGATGCCATTGGTAAATGCTTCCGGCAAACAGCAGCAAGCAATCTGCAACCTTGAGAAAGTTATTGTGGCTTCTTCGCCTGCTGCTCACCTGGCAGGGGCGCAACACACCGGGAATCATCACCCTGAGCTTCTCCCGGTTTTCCTGGCTTCGGAAGGAGCCTGGCCCCTGCTTATCTTAGGGGTCGTGTGTAACACGAGGAGGTGCACAACTTCCAGACGGAAAAAACAGCTTTAAGTGGGTAGTATTTCTTTACTGTAAACACTTCCCATCAGTTCTGGAAAACCGCGAAATAATGATAATGCAAAGTTACTGGAAAGTAAAACTCATTAGAAATTGTGTCCTGATAAAAAAAAAAAAAAAAAAAAAAAAAAATCACGGCAAGCCAGTGACATTTCTTAGGAGAAACAAAACGTAAAAAGAGTAAGATAATTTCCAGTAAAATATAAACTGGATTATTAAAACATTTTAATTAATCAAAGATTGAATCAGCAACTCAGAAAAAGCCATCTTGAAAATTTATTATGTTATCTTGACGGCGTGTCATTTGCGGCGCAGAAAATTACCAAAGCCAGAGCAGAGGATAAGGACTCACCTATAGGTATGCAAATATTTCTAGGAATTCAAGCTTTTTAGCCTTCAGAGACTGCAGTTTACTTTAGCCTAGCTCATTTTCCAAAAACATTCAAAACGTTGATAAATTCCTCTACCAGCTATTTTATCATATTTTATATACTGCTGAATATATTTACTGCTTTCTCCAATGTTGGAGTTTTCAGGTTGACATAAAAGAACATGAAAGAAATGTCATCGCTTTAAAAATGGTCTTTTTAATAAAGACTGAAAAACCTTTTTATGAGATGTTAGTTTGGTTGTGCTGGATCACTAGATTCAGTTTTGGGTTGTGACTTGTATTTATTTTAACTGACATGTCTCTTCGCTGTAGTTCAGAGAAAAATGAGCAAGCCCATGTGAGGGGGGGAAAAAAATCGCAAATCAAGGTTAGTAAAACTGGCTTTATAACTTTTTATGGAAAGCAAACATTTCTATGAGTAAGCTGATATTTTTGTTGAAATGTTTTAGTTTTTAGTTTAAGGGGAAAAAAAGGTCTCTCTTCTCCACTCCAGCCGATTCCATTTTGCTTTTGTTTTTTGGTAATCAAAGAAAATTCTCCCTTTTTCCAGAGCTAGACGTAAGTTTACATGGTCCTTTGTATGAGCAGGTGTTTATCCGTGTGCATTGTCTGCTACCGATTTCAGTCTTTATGGTACTTTGCTCTACAAAAAAGGAATGTTGCAGAGTAACTAAATTGGAGACTCCAAACACTTCAGCTTGCTGTGCAGTTATGCCCTGCTCTTCCCTTGGACTGACAGCTCTAAAACAGAGGCAAACACGGGAGAAAATACTGAGATTTCTAAGTGTTTGAGGGAGCATTTTAACTGGACTGGGCTGTTTGGTGGCTCTAAAACTCCTTCTTCAGGCAGAGATACAACAGTGCCAGGTAGGACAGCCCATTAGCCCACTAGTTTTCACTTAATGAACAGAAGACATACATTTAGCTGTTAGTGATGGTAAGGGAGGACATTTGTAACCAAAACGGGGTGTTCTTTCGGGGCTTAGGGTCGACATCAACCTAGATCAACTGGGGCAGCGCCTACTTACACGCATAAACATTGATGCCCTTTAACTAAGGGAAAAACCCATTATATTGCAAAGAAATAGGGAAGAGGGACAGGGCTAATTAATTTCAGTCAACCCTGATCAAAGATACCTGTGTATCGTTGCAAGCTCCCCTGTCAGAGAGCTGTCTGATGGGGAGCGGCGATGCTCCACCGTCAGACCTCCTGCTCTTCCCCAGATCTCCCGTCTTCCGCACACACTGGGAGGGTGCTGGAGGCAGAAGGAAAGCGGGTGGTCACCCAAAGCACCCACAAGGCTCAGCAAACCGGCAAGGGCACAGCCTCCTTTTCTGCTGTGCCAGGCTGCTGCCGGGGGAGAGGAGCCGCGGGTCCCGCTGGCAGGGGCACGCTCCCCCCGGCAGCCGCCGAGTTTGTTTATTTGCAGAAAGAATCTGAATGTATATCACCGAATGTGGTCTGAGAGGGCTTTTTCAGGGCGAGGGATTTACTCAAACCTGTTTTCTAGCTGGGGTTTTCAATGGTTTGTACTATGTTTCCTTAACAAAGATATATGCTGGGATTAAAGGATCTTGAGTTAACCTCCCTAGCTTATTTAAAATGCACTCTTTGTAAAATACGCATCAAAAGTGTCATGAACTCTCTTTCACTCTGGGTGGCATGGAGGGTGGAGAAATGTTATAAACAAAGTAATACAGGCTAAATTGTAATCTAAGAGGCAACCTTTTTTTTCCTGTAGAAGGCAGATGAACCAAAAATGCACTCCCTAGCTGCAGAACTGTGCTAAGGAGGATAATGTCTTATTATTATCATTGCTTTATTGCTATGCTGCTTCAAATCAGTATTTTGTACCCTTCTGGGAGAACAGGTAGGACATAAATATACTTTATATGCAACTGAGGTTTGCCGAGCACTGCTGTTTGCTTCAGTGAGAGGAAGTTGCAGGTGGCTCGCAGGTTGGCAAGTATGCTGTATTTAACACTGCTCAGCTTCTGTAGTTTGGCCTTTGGGGCTAGGGATTCACTAACATCTATTTACCTTATGGCAGTTCCCAAGACACTCCCTTAAATACCAGCCGCTGGTTGTGCTTTCCTACACTTGTCAAATAACAGATTTGGAACAAATTGCATAGAATTACAAGTGGCGCAAATGCAATGCATAATTATCTGCCCAGCTACCAGAAGACAATGATAATTATGTTTTTATTTTAAATCACACAGTGGAGATGGCTACATTTCTTATAGTTGTAGTGTTGTTATGACCATAATAGCACTTTAGGCTTCTAGTTCAGAAATGTGGTTTAACCTTTTTTTTTTTTTTNGTGTTTTACCTTTTTTTTTTTTTTTTTTTTTTTTTCTTCTGGAGAAAATTATAGCCTAAGAAGCAGAAGGCAAGTAAACACCGTACTTTACACATTGGTACTTGCATTACAACAGGACACAGAGCAACAATTGCACATAATGGAATATATATTTGCATATTTGAATCAAAGTCTTTGTAAGACGGGGAAGGTTTCAAACTAAGGTGCGGGGAATTAGTCCCATAACAATATCAGAATTTGTGTTTAAATATCCTACGTAGTCCAGGCACTGTAAAGTACTTCTTGCCATGATTTCAAATGGTGATGTTTGCATATTGAATACTCAGCAGTATTTTAGGGAAAGGACGGGTACAATATGGTAACTGCAGCTGTGAGGGGGAAGGACATGAGCTGTCAGTTGGCCCAGCTAGCCCTTATGGCAAAGATGTCAAACTGTGCTGCCTCTCGCCCTTTACACATGTCACTCTATCTACTGTTGCTGTTTATTTGTTGCAATTTTGGTCAGAGCTTTGGGACCTTCGTCCCACCTGCTCCTTTTCTCAGTGCATCAGATGCGCTGTTGCATCTGTGGTCGTATAATTTGTTCCTGTCTGCTCACTGCCGCTCTCCAGTCGTGGGCACGGCTTACCGGCCAAGAAGTCACCGGTGAGAGCAGAAGCCATATGGAATCAAACTCGTGTGTTTTTCTACTTCATAACCGCGTTTAGCTGAAACATTTTCCGCAGCCTGATGTTAACAAGGCCCTGATGCTGGGATGGGCTGGGGTGGCTGCTAGGGCGGAATTGTCAGAACACAAAATATTTTTGTTCCCCACCAAATAACTGACAGAATTGTTCCAATCCTCAAGAAAGAAATGAAATGAAATGAGGAATGAAAATGACCTTCTGTCTGAATGACTGAAGGGGAATGATCATGTGGGTAGGGGGAGCCCCAACCCAAAGTATTGTATGTGCCCCCTCCCCAGGCACATACACACGCAACATGTTCACATGTTCACAAGTTAATATCAAGTAACGAATAATCGAGTAAGATACTGCTAATAATGATGCTCTTTCAGAACCTCAATAGCAAAGTTGCACATGGGATTAAGACTTATTTTCTCCCATAAGGTCACCACCCCTGTTGTGAAATGGTGTTTTCAATTGAGAGGCTGATGATTCCCTGCAGCCTGCTTGGGTGACCGTGTCGTCACTCAGCTATATAATTTTTTATAATTTTTCCATCCATTTGCCCTGTTCGAGGGCTGAATCTTTCCTCTGTGTTAGAAATAGGTTTTCTGTTTACTCTATAACTCTGCCTTGGCGGGGATGTTACACAACCCCGTGTAACTCTTTGTAACTCTATAAGGTCACATTTTAGTAAGTAAATGTACTCACTCCTTTGCCATCAGTGGGTGATGAACACCTGCATTAGGAGAGCACCAAATTCTTTCAAAATATTCTTGAGTAGGCTTGTGAATAGAAGTATCTCCTACATCTCAAGACATGCGAAAACAATAGTCCCACAGAGTCAAAAGCACTGTATTATGAAATTTAAACGTGTTTTGCTTACATGGGTCTTAGGATAAATCCTTTCTTTCTTTCAGCTGTGAAATCCCTCTTTCAATCCTTCGAATAACCCGTCTGAAAGAAATCATTCCAGCAGAGCCATTACAATTAATTCTATTATGTAAACCTGTAGTTTCAGATTTTCATTAAACTGACAAATGGTTCCTCAGAGTCATTTTCTAAATTACAAAATACATCTCGGCTGTTTTAAAAGGCCTGTTATCACACACTATCCTGTAACATAGGACTGTATTAGTGGGATGAAACTTAGTCCTCAGCCAGGATTTTTAAGGAGCTATGCTAGGTGCTGATGTCCATCTGTAGGCATGTAAAAAGAAAACCTAGTTTTAAATTACTTAGGAACCAAGAGAGTTGATTGGTATACGAGATTTTTGGGGAAAAAGTTTCTATCAAGACACTATGAAAATACAAGCGTTTGGAACAAAAAAAATAATTGTGGCACAAATTGCTATGTAACGTTAATGACGTTAGAAAATAGTGTTTGTGCCAGTTTTTTCTGTCAATCCTAAGCACATTTTCCCCTCCAGCGATGCTCCTGATTTGTCCGGGCCAGCGCTAAGGTAAACTCGGCATCACGGGCCCTGATGGAAGCTCCCAGAAGCGGCAGAAGTGCCGTTATACAGGCGGGCATGGGAATTTAGCTGAACAGTCTCCTAAAGAAATCAATAATCAGATCATTTCAAAAGAACCTCTCAACAAAACCTTGGATAAAATGACAGATTACTTACAACATTGGTTTAAAGCATTTATGCTGATAATTAAGAATAACGGACAAAGAGTATTAAGTAAAGGAGAGCAAACATCTAGCCAGTCATTAAAAGAATGGAATTTTTCTAATCCTCTTACAAAGATGCTGTTTTGGGTCAAAGTCCCTTTCTGCATAAAGCAGCCACACCACATTTTTTAAGTGAATGAAGAGCTGAGAGCCATAGCCCAGACCCTCAAAACTACTTTAAACAGACAACTCCCACTGAGAGACAAGCGTTTAAATTAATCTGGGGACTTGGGCCCATGAGATGAATAAAGAGAGTTTAGTTCACACTGTCTTGCATAGTAAATAATTATGTAGCCAAATTAATTTGATGTACCAGAAATTTACTAATGCTTTATTGGCTGGAAGTCCCCGTATTCTGTACCACACGTGTTTTATCTCAGGGTTAAGAAATGCTGAGAAGTGCTTTTTATTTGGTTAAACTGACAGATTTTATTTCATGCGGAGCCACATTTATAGACGACATCTGGTCTTTACATTTGCTCTATTTTTTGCACACCAATGGTTGTTTGGTCCTGGGAAAGGGTATGCGATTGTTTCTGTCTGCCTCACAAGTAACTTTGAATCTGCAAAATAAAATCAAACTTACAGTTTTATTTCTTAGGTGCTTGTGAATCCCACTCAAGCCTCACGGTCTACTTGTGCTATTCTGATCATTAGTAAGTACTCTTAATTGCAATTGTCTTCATTTGAGTCCTTTTGACCCCTTGTAGGATCTATGAGGCAGTAAGGTCCAGCAGAAGATCCTTCAATACTAATCTCAAATCTTATCCAATTAGGCCCCCTTGGAAGACATTGTTTAATGAGTTGGAAGGACCTCAAATTCTACTTCTAGCCTATCAAACCCAATAACAGCTCCCTAAGCTGCGTAATTAACCTTCCCCTTGGCAACTTCTTCCACGCTTGCCTTCACGTCACCTTGTTCGAAGTCTCTGTCCAAAATGTCTTTATCACCCTGTTTATTGCTCGTGTCTAAAGGGAGAAGTCTCTTCTTCTATATGGTGTATGAACTTGACTGTACCAGCCAGCATAGTGAGGTAACCGAGTAGATGGCACTGTACCTCTTTTTTTCAGTATCTCATTTTCTTGTTCTTGCAAACGTAGCATGGATGAACAGCAAGGTCCAAATACTCCTGTCTTTAAGCTGCATACAAACTGATAGACCTTGTGGGATCCTTATCAAGAGAAATGGAATTGAGCAAGTCCATGGAAATTGAAGTGAGTCTCAATTTGCTGGAGTTCGTACAATTAGAATTGTAAAAATACACTCACCTTTCACCCCCCCAATTTTATTCAATGTTTTTGTGGTAAAAAGTTGATAGGTCAATTTTTTTCCTCAATAATTTTTTCTTCCCTAAAATTAATACCCTGTGTTGAATTAAGGAGTAAACAGGAGGCTGACCCTTTTAAGTGTGAGGAATAGGAGAGAAAGGAGTGAGCTGATTCTGATTTTACACACCACAATTACTTAGGACTCTTGTGAGCTAAATCCCGCCCTGTAGCATAATGCATCTCCAGGAAAAGAGAAGGGAAAAGGAGGTTTTGATCTGAATAAAGCTAGTTTGTGCCACGTAACAGCACCGTCAGAGGGCTGTGGCTTTAAATACTAAACTGCTCTGACAGATGGACTATATTATACCCTATAGGTACATAATTTTTCTCTGTAACTGGCTGCCTTTTTGCCCTGAGTTCAGCACAATAATGTATTTAACGCCCCTGCACCATCGGCCTATTTCCTGAATTAGTTTTTGTATTAAAATAGGAGCTATTCTTAGTTATTTAATTTTGGCCTTTACTTCTCCTCCTCCTCTTTCTTTTATTTGGATGCTAGCTAATGCAATAATGACTCAGGTGGTAATTTAAGGCTAGGTTGGTGATGCTAAGTTTCCCACTCCACCACTAGCTTCTGTAGACCAAGTTACAGTACATCATCAATTACACAACGTAGCAGGGTAGCAGACTCAGGCTGCAAATAATAATATGATTCAAGGTCTCTTGAACCCTCTGTAATTACTTCTATTAACAGATGACCTGGCGCTTAATTAGTGAGTCATTTAGAATCAGCACATACAGTAAGTTACGTTTCATGTAAGATACTCATCTAAGAGTCTGCTAGAAAGATATTTTTCTTCCTTTTGAAAAAAAAAAAATCTATGGGATTTATTTAATCAGCTATTGATTGGCAGTTAGTTCTGGGGAGGCTGTGGAGATAATTGTGGTGCACAAAGTGCCACAGCCTTTGAAAAACCAAAGTATATTTTCTCACGAAGTGATAACTTTGATGTCATAATTATGATCATCTAACTAGCAGTGGACAGCAGGGAGAAGCCAGATTCCAGCTGTGCTTGCAAGCTGGTGCTGATATGTACCTACCAGCTGCACAGCAATGAAGTTTTACAAACATTTTCTGTCACTGTTGCACAGACCTTGCTCCAAGGTCCTTCAGGGTCCCTAGTGGCGTGGCTCCTGGTGCTGTTCGAAAAAGATGCAAGTATTAACAAAGTGAATGACCAAACTAATTGCCTCGAGTCCTTAAAAATGTTGCCAAATCCAGCAGTGTTTAGCGAATGTTCAGCATCCTTAGGTATCTTCGTTTTCTTGTCTCGTGAGTTTAATTCTCAGAGGTGTGAAGTTTTGATTTTTTTCTCCTTTGAGATGCTAATGAATTATAAGACATAATATGACAGAGATTTATCTTAAAAAGTCTATAATTCCCACATTAAAATGTTCTATTCAGGGTGGGGTGAAAAAGAATCCACTCTCTGAACTGCCTGCGTTAAGCCCCATAGTGCTTGATGATCCTCCGGTAATGCTGCTCTGTGAAAGCTTCTGGAGTCTCAGGGGATTACTGGGGTGGTTTGAGACTCATCAGAAACGTCCCTCTAGCTCAAGCATAGTTTATACTGCACTAGCCTTTAAATATGATGCTCTCTAGTTACACAGACGGTCGGGTGTGCTGGAAACCCCAGAACAGAGCGGGTCCTGTCACCTGGCCCTGGCAGGCAGTGGGCAAAAATCTTCACTTTGGTAATTTGGGCCTCTGAACTCAGCCAGTGATTAGAAAACTAAATTTTGCCAAACACTGGAATTAAAATCACAAAGCGATAGAAGCCAAGTTTCTCTGAAATAAGTAGACCTGCCAGAAAGATATGACTTGGAAAACTAGACTGGAAGCACATGCTGTTCTTTGGTTCCGCTCTGGGTTTCTTGGTTGGGTGTTTGGTTTTTTTTAAATTCTTTCTTTTTCCAGGGCAAACAATGCAGATTGTTTATATCATGCATCTATAATACACATTAACTTTATAGTCTTGTATATAAAAGGTTAGTGTGGTATTGTGGGAATATTTTTGCACAATTTTCATCATTGCCAGAATGCATCAAAAAATCATTTTCTTTTAGATTTGAAGTAGTAAGTCCAATGTGTATATGATATACTGGTCTTCCATCTAAACTCAGCATGTGTGTTTGGTTGCCATGTGTTAGAGATGCTGCTCTGTGACTAGAGCTTCACGTAGGGCAGTATCTTAAGTCTCTTAGAAGACTGCACAGCACAGTTCAGCAAGTCTTTACTTCTTTGTTCAAATTCAAATTAGAATTTTAAAATGGTTTTGATTAGCTCCTGATGCTTTTAGATACTCTAGCAAATCAATAGATGCGGTGTAACGTTAGAAAAGGCTCAAAGAATCTTAGCTGCTTTGTCGGTTTTTATATTGTGTCTTGATTTGGTCCCTGATTTCATTGAGATGTGTCTAGGCTAGTACTCAGAAAACTGGTATTGTTCAAGCAGTCGAGGCTATGGTTTTAGATCTCGAGGGTCTGGTTGGATATCGTAAAGAATAACTTAACCAGACCTGCTATGATGCTAAGGCCAACAACTTAATCCCTGAATGTACAGGTACTTGCACTGTATTTATGGAGAAAATGAAGAAATTGTTTTGGATTTGGAACACCTCATTCTCAGTCAGGTGCAAAACAGAATAGAAAGAAAAAGGAACTATGTCTGTGCAAACTCCTCTCCCCACAAAAACTCACACGCACATTGTGTAGTGAGTGTCAAGTAGGTCTCTGCTCCAGCATTGCACCTTTGCTCATCTGTGTGTCGGTTGCTGCATTTTTCCTTTTATTTCACTTTATATCATTTCTTGATGAGAGGCCACCATTACAGGCCTAACCTGAGTACTGGAGTTATGAAAGAGAAAAAAGTCACCCTGATGGAGAATAGATAGCGACAAAGGCTTTATTCTCCTGTCCAGACCGTCAGCTGAGACGGACCTGCTATCAGCAGTAACTGAGCCTTGAATCGCACGTTTTCAATGCTGCAGGCGGGAGATGGTCTTGAGTTACAAAGCTAAGTCTCACATCAATTAAAGTCTGTGTGCACAGCAGCTGCATTCAGAAAGGTGGAAGAGATTTAATCTTCACCTTTCACCTTGGGTCAAAATACAAGGTTACCAAGACAGACTGTTATTAAAAATGGATTGTTTCTGCCAACTTAATGTTAAAAGTTTGCAGTTATTACCAAAGCACTTTATTACTTGCTCCCTTTGTTAAGGAATCTTGCTGTTAAATAGCAAGGAAGTAATAAAAGAGTTGAAAGGAACAAATAAATATTTATGCCAGACTTCCAAAGCCTGTAGCAGTTTCGGTCTTTCTTCTTGATAAGAATTAGAGAATTATTCTCTGTGCATCTCATTGGTGAGTAGGTGAATTATCCTGATTGAGCATAAAGAGAGGCTCCCAGGACTGAACACTGAAGGTGTACTTAGCTTGAAGAGACATACAGTTGGAACGAGTTTTTATTTTAGTACAAATATTCATTTAAGAAACAAATTCTATGTGAAGTACTAACTTCTTCACTACATCTCAGAAACTGCGTGTCCAAATTTGGCTCATCACTGGCCTCTGGGCATCTTCCATTGTTTTTTCGAGGAAGCTGAGTAAAGCCCCAAGGGGAACATGTTGCTGATCTGTGTTCCCAGGATGCACTAAAGATAAACAGGGTATGATTGATCACATTGGTATCTCACTGCCTTTTAGGTGTTGTTTGTGGTTTGAATTTGAGGCCAAACATCTTCATGTTCAAATAAGTAAATTTCTATAGTCTTTATGTCTCTTTTTGTGCCTAAATTAAGAAATTTCTGCATAGAGATACATACAGGTATTTTCTGTGGTTTTATACAGCCTGTTTTCCAAAGTTTTGTGGAGAAATATTTAACTGCAAGAATATATATGCATTTTAAAGCTGGGGTCAAAACCTGTGTTTCATATGGGTAAAGGTCTGCCACAACTAAAGTCAATGGAATCTTTGTCATTGACTTGGAAGGTTATGAATGAGCTGCCTGTGAACAAGGGAAACTCTTACTGTCATTAATTTACAGAAATTTTGTCGTTCCAGTTTTACGTCATTAACCTCAGGTAGAGTAAAGCTGTCATAACAGAATAGAAAAAGCAGGCTATGCTGGTAGCAACTCTTACCCTTTAAGGATAATGTTTTGAAAGCCAACTCAGCCAAGAAAGTTGAATTTAGGGAAGGAATTTTCATCTAACGTAGGAGTCAAATACACAAGTTGGTGTGTGTCTGTGCTGGGTCTAGTGGCACTCACACTGTGATTGTGTGCCTTTGAAAAAGTGATTCTGATTACACGTTAGTCCTCTGTGCTAAGAGTGTATATTTCATGACATGTGTGCATTGTTTGAGTTATAACTGAATATGACTTTTTAATATATTCCAGATATGTTAAGCAACAACTGAAGAAGTATGTGAAGCATGTTCTAGTTTTTGTTCTAAAACACATGTATTTTATTTATAATGTGGAAACTATACAGTCATCACAATAGTTACACTCTGACATTTAGCTTTTTTATTAAAAAACAATACCTTTATTAAAATTGCTGTAGTATTTTTAATTACTTTTCTATTTGAACAATCATCTTAGCCTGTTTAGAGTTTGAATGATGCAAAGTGATGCTGATCATCGCTTGCACATTAAAAGAGGTTCTGTTCAGTGGTTCCAGGTCTGGAATAAGTAACAGAGGGCTTAGATCCCTTGTGTCATGTGATGACTTTCATTCAAAAAAGTATAAATCTTATGGATATATGGTGCCCAAATGAAGGTTAAAAAAAGGAGCTGAATGTAACTGTCAAAGCACCTTCCTGAGTCCACTGAAAGCCTAAAATAGTAGCTCAGAGATGTGTGAACCGACCTCCATCACATCCAATTCAGTGTAAGAATTTTGCAAAAATTTTACTGCAAGAGGGCAATGTACCCTGACGTTTGAGGAGTCCAGGGGTATAAATACCAGTGGGCATTGCTGTGTCCTTAGGAGAAAGGAGGCATAGTAACAGAGAAGGCAGTACTAACTGAGGGGAAAACTTGACCTGTGCTACTTATTTCTTTCAAAAGCAAGGAGCCTCAAGGACTTCCACTGCAGGTGAGGAATGCCATAGGGGAAGAGCCATGTTGAGCCACAGAAGACTTGATTTCATGGTGTCCAAGAATCCACTGGAGCTTTCATATGCCTCTGCTTTGGAATCAAATGTGCAGGTAAAGGTGTCTGAGACACGAAGAATCCTTCCTGCCTGTACTGGTGTCACAGATCTTCTAACAGTAACTGAAAGGTGTCTGTCTTTGCTTTGGCATGGAATGGAAGGGAATATTTATTTTCAAAGAATTAAAAAAGTGAGATGACAAGAATTTTAAATACTGAATACCGTGTCAAAGGTAACGTATAAAAACCACAGAGATTTTGAAGCTCTAAGTATACCTTTTGCTAATCAAAAGTCATCATGTAGTCCTTGTAGCTGACGTCAAGTCTTCATATAAGGTGGATGGAACAGCCTTTCCCAGTCCGCTGTTGACACAATGAGAGGGAAAATGTATGTGTAGTTACTATGCAATAGTCTCTCTACAGTGGTCTGCAAGCAACAGAGGTGAAAATCTAGTACAGAGAAGAAAAAAGGGAAAAAGAAAAGTAAACAAAAAAAAAGGGGAGAAGAAGGAAGGAGAAGGGGAAAAGGGAAGGGAGAGAACAAGGGAGAAATTGCCTTGCAGGTTATAACAATATAAAAAAGCAGTCACGCCTTTTCCAAAACTCCACTTTCTGCCTATGCAGCGCTGTTGCATTCAGCTCACAAAGCAGAAGGGGAAGCCCAGTCCTGAAGACACAGAAGTCTCAATTTTGCAGCGACCTCCACTCAGAGACCTCCTGACCTCCCGACTTTGGCACAGCTCTGCCGTACACCTCTCTCCATATGCTTCCTCTTGGCTTCACACAGGTACCAGGATCGCTTGCATGCAGCCTTGTATAGGGCTGTTTCCCAAGTCACCTGAAATAATATCGGCAGTACAGAATATAAACACATCACTGTGTACCACCTTATTAAACACAGATGTGGCTCTTGCGAGGGCCTTGTTATCTAGAGGTGCCTTACCTTCGTTTGCTTGGGTACCAGTCTCCTACAAAGAGCTCTCTGTTGTACTGCATTCATGCAGCGGTGGCAAAACCAGCCGCAGCCTCAGGTAGGGGCTGCACGGACAGAGGGCGGGGGTGTTCCTCCAGTCCTGACCTCCTCAGGAGTTAAGGTCATAAGGCCAGATTATTCTTTTTTTCTTTTGTGCATAAAGTATGTTAAGTGCCAGACTTTGGAAGCTCATAATGCTTTGACAACTTCATCACCAAAATCTGAAGCGCTTTATAAATAACACTTGAAAATATAACCGCGGCGACCCGTTAATTCACTAATCTAGGAAGCCAAGGCTATTGCATACCAGAATGTCAGAACTACTGTCAGAAATGCATGTAGCTGATGCCTTTCTGTGTTTGAATGGAATTTATTTGGCGTTACTTTGTTTTTAAGTGTCTCATCATCTGTCATTAATGCCTAATTTACTTCTGGTGAGGCGCTTGATAAAAACTGGTCTCGTCTGATCAATTTTTTCCTTCATTACAGTTTTTATACAAATTTGCTGGTTTAGAATAGACTTCTACCAGGACTTTTCTGCTCCAGGACAGAATTTCTGCCAAAAATAGCCTTAGAAATAGAGATTTGAGTGGTCCTTTATTCAGAAATGTTCCCTGGTCTGAGGGGAATTTAGTCACAAGCCTTTAGTCCAAATCAGACAGATGAGAGCTCCAACCACCAAGCTTTTAACTGGGACTGCATGGGTCTTTCCCGAGGTTTTGTCTTTTGCATAAAACTTCAGAAAGCCTTGTTTTTCATCCCAACAGGGAACAGGAAAAGATTTTGCTTGAAAGCTGAAAAAGTTTCATGGTACAGAAACACCATTTCATATCCATATGTAATCCAGAATTGAGTTTGTCAGTGCAGTCTGAATTTTGTCTTTGATCTCTAAAAGAGAAAGGCAGCCCATGAAAATAGTGCTGAACTAAAAGAACATAAACAGGCTTAAAATACCACATTCTGATAGAGGGTAAAATCACATTCTGATGAAGTGTATCCCACCAAATCCAAAGCCTAGTGAACTTAGCAGGGAGAATTATAGTGCAGTAAAGGGACAATTACAAAGCTCTGAAATTTGATTTCTTTTTTTTTTATCTAGCCCTTATCTGAATTTCTTTCCTGACTTTCTAGTCTCATTATCTGATCTTTGGCATTTTGTTTTCCCAGAAGTGTGGCAGAACAAATAATTTCTTGTCAAAGAACGTTCACATCCAGCAGATTTCTCTGGAGAGATCCTTTACTTTGATGAACACCTCAGGTGTATCTTAGTTGATTCTCGCTTAGTAATAGATCGGCAGAGAGACAAATAATGCTTTGCCTCTCCCCAAGACCTGGAGAAGTGTGTGCCAACCATTTTCCTTGCCGCACCTGCAAGGCAGCTTTGAGGGCTCTCATCTTTTATAAAATCGATGACAGCTTTGTTGCCTGGCTGCACTTGGCATGCAGGGCCCTGGAGCAAGAGATTGCAATACCACTGTAAAAGCTGGTGTGATCGGAGCATTTTCAGCACACGTCGACAAATTCTGATAAGCCCAAATGCTTCCCTCAGCTGATCCTTAATGAACCCTATAGGAAGAGATGTACCAATACGGAAAGTAAGTTGTATGTATCTTAGCATGGATCTATTGCCACCAGAACGTAAGAAAAGTATGGCATAATTATCAAAAAAGCCATAAGAGCACACACTTAAAGTCCTACTGGCTCTGCAAGGAGCACTGGGGCTCTGAGTGACCTGAGATGGCTTAGTCATTTTACTTTTACTCTGATTTTATTCATGGAAAACTTGTTTTCCTCTCTGTGCACTACAAATAACCAGTCACCTAAAACATTAAATAATGAAATTCAAATGTACCGAGTTAATCACTGGAAAAGTGCTTCGTCTGAAAACTCCATGGGGGATCACATTTCAGAACACAAGTGTCCTTGTACAGTGTGCGTTTCCTCTTTGGTTCACAGGTTTGCTCATGCAGAGATTTAGAGTAATATTGAGTTACTGCCTGAAGCCATGCCTGACTATCTTTTTCATTAATTACCTTCCATGGCTTTGGGACAGATTAACTGATAAATATATGAATCCCTAGTGTAGTAACCTTTACCGTGTACTTAGAATAACTGATAGGCATGTAATCTCAGAATCTGTGAAAAAACTTTTTTCTTTCGTCCTATAGATTACTACTTTGCTCTTGCTATCTGAGTTGCCTGTCCGTGCTGCTGTATTGTCTTTGCTAAAAGATGCTGCTAAACCAACCACTAGGACCTCTGTAACAGACTTCTGCAACAGTTCAAAAGGAAGATTGGTATGGCTTTTCAGAAAGTACATTTGTTTCTTTTTTTCAGATGTTAGTATTAAAGATGGGTGAAACTACATAATGCCCTGTGTTATCTTTTTCTGGGCAACAGATGCTTCAGAGTAGCCTAAGAAATGCAAATCAAACAACCATTTTTCTGTTGTTTTGGGTGGGTTTTTTTCCTGGGTTGTTTTTTTTTTTTTCCTCCTCTAGCAAAATGTCTCAGAAACTGGTCATTCTGAAAGGGTAATCACACTGTCTTAAAAAAAAAGAAAAAAAAAGCCCAGTTTCTGTTGCAGCTGGGTTTTATGTTTCTCTAACCTGCCCTTCAGCAAACTATCTGTTGCAAGCTATTTGACCAGTGTACCTCCTTCTTCTCTGTACAAAGATTACTCAGATTTTTAAAATTTATCAATTCATGGGAAAGCACTTCAGATACTTGTTCTGTGTGAGGAGAGCTGTTGTCTTTTTTGCTTTAAATGTTTCTTGTGGGTATTCTTACTGCATAATCTAGCTAGTGATCTAGTTAGGCAATATTACTGAGCAGCAGCCTTGGTGGGGTTGTTTGAAAATTCCCACATGTAATCTCAAATGCTTTGCTTTAGGTCATCGTTGCACATCAAAAGAATCACTTGACCACATCCTGAAGAAATCAAATAAAGCTAGATATCAGTGTTATAAAACATATATACAGAGTGAACTGAATTAATGTGCTTGTATACTTGTTTCTAAGGCCTTTGCATTGATGTATGTAATCAATTATTAATAATATGTGATGAGACCATCTATTTAACAGGAAATGACCTCAGGTGAACAAAGCTTTTCACTAATGCCATCATAGCAGGTCAGTTTATCTATTCCCATTCACAGGATTGGATCTGAATTGGTTATCTATCTCTTTATCAGTTCCCCTGATAACCTCAATTTCCATACTCACAGCACACTCTCACATGTGCAATATCTTTTTTACAATTACTTTTGGCATATGTAATCAAAAAGGATGGTTGGGAAGAGCAAGAAAGAATATGAAAGGCAGTCCAGGTGATCCTAGTGGAGGAAGAGGGGGTTGCAGAACATTTTATTCCGCTGGTAAAGCAATGCTTGAATGAGTCACAGTATTGCATACAAATAGGTGATTATGCAAATATAGATATGGAGCAGAAGATTCCAGAGCAAGATTCATGGATGGGACTAAAAGAAGTTGGGTTTCAAGGATGGGATTTTTGAATACATTTCCTATTGATATATTAAAAATTGTTTTTGAGCTCCTAGTCATGACAGATTAGATCTAAACCTAAGGTTTGCCTTTATATTTCTCCTCTTTTCCCACGTAATCGTATAATCTCTTTCTGTTACTTCCGTATAGTTTAAATAAAGTTTTTACGACTGAGAAAGGGTGTCACTACTCGGTTAAAAACTTTAAAAGTCCATTCTTAATAAATAATTCTGTCGATGGAAAAGTATACTGGAAGAACAGAGAAAGCCGAAAACACTTTAAAAGCTTTAAATATGAAAGAGAACTATGGGGATAGTAGAGCAATCAGAGCCTTTTTGATTTGTTAATCTTCTTTGACACTGATATGGAATTTCCTTCAGTAGGATATATTTAGAAAATTACCAACAAGGCTATGTATGCCCAAAAATATATGGGAGTAGCACTGTTAGTCTGTAGTTCCTTAGGGTGAAGAGAGCCTTGGCTCGCACGTCCAAGCAAGACAGTTTTATAGCAACCCTCTATCCTCCTGAGCCTGAGCACTCCTATTGCTAAGCATCCATATAATTTATGCCTACAGGACTGCAATTCCTCAGAGTAATTTTTCTTCCATCTGTTCAGCTTGAATGGAGAACATTTGTTAAACGGTGTTTGGAGGGACGTTGGCAGTAAAATGCATGCCCACCCTGATGTTAGGCTAGTTAACTGGTCTTTCTAGGCATAAAGCTGACATTGTTAGATGGCACAGAGCTTGAACAAGTACAAATGTAAGAGAGCACATTTTCTTCTTCTCTTATAAACTTAAGTATTCTTTCCCATTGTTCTTCTAAAAAGAGTTAAGATAACTAACTAAATACCCACTTAGAATAATTAGAAGTAGTTGAAGTCCACCTGTCAATTGTATAAAGCTAGATAAGGTCCAGTCTTTGCAGTCTGATACTTTTTCAGATTCAAGAAGCCAGAGCCGTGTAAACATTGAAAGTAATTATGTCTCCTTCTCCTCCTCTTCTTCCTTTTTTTCCCCCCTTTTCTTTCTAATGTTAGTTGTTACAGAAAAAAGTCAACTTGAGTTTCAGAGAGCCTGCCAAAAAGCCTCTGGCATTCCCTGGGGGACTGAATTTTACATTCTTCAGCAAACAATGTCTGCCTCCAGAAATGCAAGAGGAAAACACTATTTTTCTTTTTAATCTAATATCAATGTCTAAGCCTAACGGAGCTCTGATTTTTTATTTTCAAGCCTGAGGACCATCTTGTGTTGATGTTAGTATGTGCCTTTTTAAGCTTCATTTGTTATCTTTAAGCAGCTGCTAAAGTGTAAACAAGTTCTTTTTCTTTTCTGTGTTAAAAAAAGGCTCCTAACTTATCCAAAAGCTCCACTGCTATTGTGCTTATTGGGCTATGCTAACAGCAGTGAAAGAACATTATTGAATGCAGCAAATGTTTGGTTTATTTCAAAGCCTTTCTAAACTATAAATCATGTACATTTCTTTTCAGCCTTCTCTTTTTCCTTATTATAGAAAATTAAATCAGTTAGCCAGGGGATAGTAACAGACGAAGTCATCTACAATTTTTTTCAAGTATAATAAAGAAGAAATTTCATATTTCTGACAGTGACTTTACATATAAAACTCCTGTATGTTCTCGAATTTCAAAAGTGGTGTTGGATGAGCATTTTAAAGGAGGCCTGATTTCTCAAAAAGTAGGAAGTACAAAACTTTGTTCCTTCCAAGGTAGGTGAAGCTGAAATCTGACCTCTTTGGGTTATTTGTACACAGAACATATACATTTATATACAGAACATATACACATTTCCCTCTCCCCGTGTTACCCGAGCTCTCTATTTCCCTACCACACCACAAAGGCTTTCCAAAGATTAAAAAAAAAAAAAAAAAAAGGGGAGAAAAGAGTGTTTTTTAAACATTTTGCATACAAACAGGAGCAGAGATACGCGTATGGGTGTTTAGAGAGGGAGTGCAACAAGTGACTTTCAGAACTGAAACTGTTTACCATCTCCACTGATGTATATCCCATCTCCAGCAAAATCACTTACAATTAGGTGGCTAAGACCACTCCTTGAAGTTTACAGGGCATATAAATCTTGTAATCCTCTTCAGACTCTCATAGGAAAACTTCACAACTAAGAAAACAACTGTGTTGCCAAATTATTCCTTACAGCTTTCCGGATTGTTTTTTTTTATTTACTTTGTTTCATTTTATTTTTTTAACTTGAGTTATGCTTGATATACAATTGAAAAGTAATGATATTTGCCTAAAAGTCTATGGCGCACACCCAAGGAAATGCACCGAACTGTATTTTAGGACTGAACTGCAACTTACGCATCTCCTTTAGTTTGCAGCATTGTAAAGTGTGGCTCAGGAGTCTTCTGGCAACTTAAGGCCAAAAAGTGGCTTGCTCAGCCTGGCATTATTTAAAACCACCAAAGGACAGCACAGAGCTATGTGTAAGCAATTTGTGCCCCATCTGGTCGGCAGAGGTTTTTGGAACAGAGGGTGCTTCTGGGTGTCTCCTCTCTTCTACGAGATTTGTTCAGAAAATTATTCTGGTTTGCTCTGTCCAGGTTTTCATTCCGTGCTCTCCACTGTCCTGTCTGAATATCTTCTGTAGGACATTAAGCGGTGGTGTTCTCCACCGCAGCTGTCCGGGTACATGTGGGTATCTGCTCTGGAATGAGTGGGTGTTCACATACTTGCTTTATATTTATGTTGGAGAATAACAGGGTTAAAGAAATGTGCTTTATGCTGGAGCTAAAGGCTGTTTGCTTATGAAGCAAACTCCCTGAAGAAGCTTTTTTTCCTGCAGGTTGCTAGATGGTGGTAGGGAAAAACATTACACCAGCTGCAAACCTCTTGGGGTCTCCCAGCTCTTGAGGCGGAGTGTGTATATGTATGTATGTGTTTGGGGATTAGGGAGGAATAAAACCTACTGGCAGGGTTTACTGCAGGAGCGAGAGGAAAGAAACCACTGTAGGGCCCAAATGAGCCCCCCGAACAGAGGTGTGATTTGTCACAGGATCTGCCCTTTGCTACTGAACTAACTTTTCTTTCTTTTGGTCATCTGAGATATTTCCTGTGCTTAAACCTCCCCGGGTCCCTTCATGTACCCTGCCGGAAACCCTAAGAGTTTAACTTGCTGTGTTTTTACTCAGTAGAGTATGCATTAGGAGAGAAAAATAACATGTCCTAGCTATTTTACATATCAGAAATGTAAGTGGACGTCTATAATTTTAACATGAATGTGTTGCAGCATCAGGGACAAATTGTGCTGGGTGGTGGTGGGGATTTTTTGGGGGTTAGCTTTTGGGGTTTTCTTTCCTAAAGTGATGCTTGGTTTTATTTCACATAGCAAGATCTAGACAATTGGGGATTGCTTGCCTCTCAAAGGTGTAAAAAAAAATACTACAGTTCTGTAGTTTCGCCTGTGTTGCAAACTGTTATTCAGATGGAACACACTAAACTAGATATCAAAACTACCAGAATGGTAGATGTTTAAAAAGCACTTAGTCATACTAACTCTTGTTCTACTCATCCCATTTGCCATTTTGGAAATAGTTATGGGGAGCTGTCTTAGCAGATGGCAAGCTATTCTGCACACAGCTGAGGACTCCAGCTTGGTCCTGTGTGCCCAGGCTGAACCTTTACCACCTGTGTTCAGTTCTCCTCAGATGTTATGACCTCAGGACAGTGCTGCAGAAAACCAGCAGGCCAAGTGATTTAATACGTAATTTTCTCCCCTCTGAGCCTCTCCGGATTTCGTTTCACAGTAGAGGGCACTGTGCAGTTGGAGTTCCTCCTCTTGAGAAACCCTGCGTAAACTCCTGGTTTCTTGTAGGCATAGAGATTCCAGGGCACTCTTCAAACTTACAATTTTAGCTCCTCTCGACGCTCATGTCTAATTAAGGTAGTTATATTTTACTTCAGCTCTTGCTTTTGTTTCCAATGGATTTTTTTCTCCTCTTTGTCTTCTCCGCTGCTGTGCATTGTTAAATAGCTGCACTGTTCCAGCCCAGATATGGCTACATTTTAGTGGGCAGCCAGTAGATTGCTATACCGAGTATTTAGTTAAATGCTTTGTGGATCTTTCTGTATAAAAAGAGCTCCATTGAGACTAAGAGGATATTATTATTCATAAATGTGGTGACTAGTTTCACACATGGCTGAAGCAAAATAAATCATCACTGTTTTTAACAAAACAGTGAGTAGACCTCTTGTTGACCACAGCATATTTGTGGTCAGCAAAGAAAGAGTCTTTTATAGCTATTAATATGCTGCCAAGGTGCTTTAGCTGAGATTTTTGCCCTAAGGGAGGTGGGCTTCCACTACCACATATTCGTGTTTCCCTGCTAAGCCCATTTCCACAGCCCTATCTTTACAGAGTGATGTGATACAAAAATGCATCCCTGAAAAGAGATACTGGATACTGAAAGAATTGATATAAATGAATATTGCCCTGATGCTGAATCCGGTAAGAAAATGAACGATGCTCTCAAGTGGTAAGTTTTAGTTCTGAGCAGTCTGAGCAACAACTGATATGTCAGCATTTGTGTTACGCGCACCAGTGTAGAGCCTGAAGGTTTGAAGAAGGTCTGAGTAATATTAAGCATCCCGCTGCTTCTCTAGTTGTTTACACTTCCAGTTCTGTGCAGTTAAACTGGAGTTCAAACATTGTTTTGTAATTGGTCTGTTTATTACACAATCGTGGGAATGGTGCTGCTTGGGGATGTTGTCGTCTTCTGATGTAGCACCTGTACAATGGTGCCTGACTTCCCCGGAATAACTTAAGGCAAAATATAGCGATTTCTTACACTGAGAGTCCCGCTGAACAGACACTGATGGAGCCAGTGCTCGTTCTTCAGTGCTTCCTCTCATCGCTTTACAGAAGTTAGTATGAACTTTTCAGCCTGCGTACAGCCATCTGCCCAACTGAAAATCCCACCAGGAATTCTAGATGCTTTTCCAGTCAAAAAGCAGGAAGTTTGAACACATTGATATGCTGTTGAAAGGGTGCAAAAGAAATTTAGTTTGTAATAGAAACGACAAGAAGAAACATTCCAAAGTAATACATAAAGAGAAGAGTCATGGGTGGTATGAGAAGAAGGGATGGAATATAAAATAGGAAAGCTATTCTCTATAGCATATCATTATCTGAACCAAAAGCAGAACCCTTTCTTTAAAGGCTTACATTTGACTTAAACATGTTTCTTGACATACCATTTACAAAAGGCCCTATTCTGCTCTCAACCTAGAGTAAAAAGGAACAGCTCCACTGAACACAGTGAAAGCCTGGTGAATTTATGGGAGGGAAAACGTGTGTGAAATAAGAAGCAGGGTCGTCCTTACAAACTTATCTAAACCTTCTTGTAGCTTTCCTGATGAACTTCTAGAGTTGCGTATTTGCAAAGATGAAAAACGCAAATAGTTTATTGAAGACATTTCTCAGCTTCTGGTGTATTTATAAATAAACTTAGATTACATTTGTAAGGCATACAGGGTGCACTCTCTGTGTTTACTTTCTTGTCCAGCTCTGTGTTTTCACGTGAAACCAATAGTTTCTGCCATCTCTAAACCTCATTAAAAGCATCCATTGTCTGACATTTTTAAAGATATTAAATTCTTCGTGGCTGTTTGTCTGAAGTATTCTGTATTCTGCCTATGCTCTGAGCTGGCCAGATACAATCCAGTTCAGAAATAACGTGACTGAATCGTCATCACTACAAAGATGCATCCAGATTACTGTACACAATCTCTTTTTAGGACAGTTGTAGTTTACAAAAAGTTTTTGAGCAGAAAATTTTCTGTCTGGATAAACACACATGTAGAAATACATTAGGTGCTTTAAAAAACTTCATGCTGCATCTGTGTCCTCTACAAGTGGGTATGTCCCTGGTGCCCAGCCATGGTGTGTGAGGTGTTTGATGGTGCTGACAATTCTCTGGAGGAAGAGACGCAGGGATTAACAGTTTAAAGAACGAAATTCAACTGATGGAATCAGATCTCAACAGATTTGATTTTTCTGTCATCTGTGGCAAACACCCATGCTCCACGAAATTGTAAAGTAAAGCCTAGAAACTATTTTCCTAAAGTTTCCTGGGATTCTGTCCATGCCTGTATCTATTGTAACGCCCACCATTTGTTCATCATCTTGGGGCTTTTTCTTTTCAACATTGGTGATGAGTACAGAGTGTTAAAAAGGTCTTGATTTGGTAGTGGTTAGTAAGAGAGTTCCTGCTGAAGCAGTTCTGTTGGTTGCTATGGATCAGAAATTATAAATGGTAATAACAGGAGAGCAGTTAACATTTGATAATATTTTACTGTGGGGAAAATTTCATCTTTTTTGCTGTTCCAGTACCAACTTCATGTAAATGTAATTAGCTCTGTGATAAAAAAAAAAAAGAGAGAGTTTCATGTGTTGTAGCTTTTGTGTATAATCAGACCCAAACACCAGTTTGTGGCCTTATCTGTCGCACTGCTTTCTCCTTGCTTCTGTATTTAAAAATGGAAAATTTCTGAGCTTTTGAAGAAGCTGCCACACTTCTTCTCTGGACAAGAAGGATGGTGTCTCAGGGAGAGCCCTGAAGTTGTCTCTGGGGACTTGGGTGCCATTTCTGCTGCAGGATCTCTGCTGTGGGACAAGTATTTAACATAGTCCTGTTCCTGGGTTGCTGCCTGCCCTGGGTAAAAGACATTTGTAATGGCTAAGTGTTAAGGTTCTGTAATGGCATAATGAATATTTAGCAGGATCTCACTTCTCTTGCCTGTGTCTTAATGTTAAAATCTCAGAAATATGCGTTAGTACTTTCAGGGGGAAAAATAGCACTGAAGGTCTCTGAGTTGTTATGACAGTTATGAAACTTGCTCGCGGTAACTGAAAGTGCCTTATTGAGGGCCTTTTAGCTGATCTGGGAAACTTTTGAAATTTGCAAAGCTCGTTCCCGTGTGTGACAGTTCAGTTCTTCCTCGGAGAGCAGGGCTTTCTACAGCAGTGATGTTGAACATCACCTTTCTCCTCCCCTGCAGAGGCTGAGCGCGCCACGTTGCTAGTGCCTTCAGCCTTAAGATGTGAAAAGCAATGTTGGCCACCAAGGCAATCTCATTTTATCAATAAAAGCAGGGTGAGAGGCCACGTTAGGATATAACAAACCTGACCTTTCTGTTCATAGGTACCAGGCTGCTCAAGCTAGCCACAGATATTTTAGCTGGTATTTCTGTCTAGGCCAAGCTGTTCTTGAGAAGTAAAGCTTGTTTATGAAACCTCCACTAAAAGCAGGTGTTGCAGACATCCCATTAGTAACCTTTGACTTACCTTCCCCTTTGAAACTTTTCATCCCAAAGGACTGACATTTCAAAGCCCCCCTTTTTTTTGTGTGTGGGTGGGTGTGTGTCCCTCCAAGTTTGCATATTGTAAACATTTTTCTTCTCTGCTGTGGTGGAACGGAGCCAAAAATCTGCACAATGGGGGAACTAGATGTTAATGAGCAGAGATTGTGGGAAAATGTGTACCGGACTGCCCTGCCTGACCTGCATGATAATGCTACATTTAGCACATTCTTTTCCGTTGGTGTAGCAGGCCTTGAAATGGTAGCAAACAACCCATATTGTGAAGGTTTGTTTCAAAGAAAACTGCTTTCCTAGGGGAGTGGAAATAACAAATTATTTATTGTGTACAGTTGGCAGACGGACAGCTGGCCCTGGAAATATTTATGCACAAACAGCGGTGTGGAATTATATATTCTTCTTCATGTTTTCAGTAAAATTGCCTTACGTGAAGGTTTAAATTACATAAAACACAAGTATTACGTACAGGCTCATACAGGATCGAGAAAGTTTACAATCACTCTATGGCACTTAGGGACTTATGAGAAAAAAAAATGGCTATTGGGCCTGTTAAGACAAAAAATATTGTAGCACTTTGACATATTCTAAATAGATTTTTATTTTATTTTTTTTTTTTATTCTGGCTGTGCTCACAACCCCTTTTTAATGTGTTTATGTCAGTGGAGTTTTGTTTGTACAGAATGCTCCTGAAAAATTAATTTTGGCTCCTCTGAGCCAAGTTTCATTTAATCATAAAACAAAATTTATGTCTCGGCCACATGAAAATCATTAGGGGCAAAAGGATTCTGAGAATATAAACAACGCCATGTGACTTAGACACCCAATTGCACAGCTTGAACCTATCAAGTGGTGAACATATTAAAATACTAAAGAGAACACTTACAGTCAGCATTTGGTGTGCAATGAGCAGGGAGAAATTTGTTTGCACAAAACTTCTGACTAACAAAGAGGGGTACCGAAGGAATTCATAACAAAAGACTGACTGTAGATAATTTTCGAGTAGAGAAAGGGATTCAATCTATGAAACAAGCTATTTCTTGCAAACTTCTTACCCAGCCATTTTTTAATTATACTTTTATACGTCCAGCTTTGCTCTTTCAGTTAAGGAAAGAGGAATTAATGTAGTAAAAATTACATACAAATGTGAAATGTTTACAAATGACATTCCAGATCCTCATCGGGAAATGCTTATTTCTTCACAAAGATTCCTAAAGAGCTTTTCTATGGGGAAAGAGACTTCCACTCATTACCTTAAAAACAACACTCTTATCTCCACCGTGGAGTGGATATGGGCTCTGAGCCATATTTTGCAAAGGACAAAGCAAATTCTTTAGCGGAACATCTGCTAGATAAGAGCAGCATTCCTTAGAATAGGTTTTCTGATGAAAGAGATGCCAAAGCCTTGATTCCAAAAGTACTTATAAGCTAAAACAACTACTGTCTGTGCTATTTCTGTTACATGCTTACAGGAACAATTTCAAACCCCAGCTAACACCAAAAGTACGGAGGTGGTTAATAATATGCTTTGGGGCTACTCAAGTCAGCTTACATTTTGCACAGTAAAAGAAAAGAATGCAGAAGTATTAATCCCATTTTCGGGAATCTTTAAAATGGTTCAAAATGCATATTTGACCAGCTGATAGGCAGTCTCTGTGCCAATTAGAAAACGGATTTCATAGAATCATAGAATGGTTTAGTTTGGCAGGGACCTTGAAGACCATCTAGTTCCAACCCCCCTGCCCTGGGCAGGGACACCTCCCACCAGACCAGGCTGCTCAAAGCCCCATCCAGCCTGGCCTTGAACACGTCCAGGGATGGGGCACCCACAGCTTCTCTGGGCAACCTGTTCCAGTGCCTCACCACCTCATAGTGAAAAATTTCTTCCTGATATCTAATCTAAACCTACCCTCTTCCAGTTTGAAGCTATGACCCCTTGTCCCATCTCTATATGCCCTTCTCTTCTCCAGGCTGAACAACCCCAACTCTCTCAGCCTGTCTTCACAGGAGAGGTGCTCCAGCCCTTTGATCATCTTTGTGGTCCTCCTCTGGACCCGCTCCAACAGATCTACGTCCTTCTTGTGCTGAGGATTCCAGAGCTGGACGCAGTACTCCAGGCGGGGTCTCACGAGAGCGGAGTAGAGGGGCAGAATCACGTCCCTCGACCTGCTGGCCACGCTTCTTTTGCTGCAGCCCAAGATACGGTTGGCCTTCTGTGTTGGCCTTCTACAGCTGGCTTTCTTTTCTCCACAAATAATGTCTGTGCCGTGCGCAGTCTGTGACTCCAGCTGCTACACCTTTAGAGCTGCTTAGAGCAGCTAAAGTGTGATAGCTGTTCTGCATGTCCTGAAGTCTATGCAGTAGGGGAGATGTTTATCTATGTTTGCTCTCGCTGTCACACCACCAGGAAGGCCTTGCAGCAACGCACTGTTATTCTGTCATGCAAAACTAGAGCGTGGCATTGAGAAAGGAAACATGACAAAGGGGAGTGAGTACAAATTTATCATGTGTTCACAAAAGCCCCTTGCTAACGCCAGGATAACATCTGTGGCAGTGACGTTCCAGGACTGGAAGGCTCTGGCTAAAGCTGAACCCTGTGTTCAGGAGAGTGCTTGGATGGCCTCGCTGTTTGTTCTGGGGAAATTTTAATGATCCAGGTGGGTATCTGTTACCAAGCTGGATACTTTCAGTTCCTATTTTTCACTCTCTGTCTTCCACGTCTGTTGCTACAGTTCCAGGTTTCTGATGTCCCCTGCTGCTTGGTATGGTGACTACAAAACATCTCCGCATTGTCAAATATTTCTTCATAATGATTTGAACCAAACGGTGGCACGTGTTTATGGCAAGCACCAGCTTGGTGACTTTGTCTGGGAAAGCACCGTGCTCTTTCTTGGTTAAGCTTTGGCTCATCTGCATTTCACATAGGGCTGTACCTTCATCACGTGCCTTCTGTTTGTTTGTCTTCCTCTTCATTGCACTCGAGGGATGTTGTGCACTGTGTTTTGGGAACTGCCCTAAGTGAAAGAGTCAGGGAGTTGCACTGTAGCTGGAAACAGGAAAGCAGGAACACAGGGTCTGTAGTGAAAGAAGAGGGATCAGTAAAGCTGCTTTTTCTTTTCATCCTCCTTCAGTTCCTGCTGGGTACTGACTACTGCATGGTTTTGGTTTTAATTTCTCAGCTGAAATTCTGAAATTTTTAGGGCATCACATCACAACTTATATGTGATGATTATGGCCCCACAGCTTGATTATGGGATTATGGGATGAGTGCAGCCATCCCATCTCTCTGCTGGTCCTGGATTTACATTCTTGCAATTTTCTCCAGCTTTGCTTTCAAAGCCCTGCAGAAAGTATTTGTATCTCTGTTCTGTAATCGTAAATTGGTTCCTTTAGTTTCACTGTCTGAAATTCACGTATTCTGTATGTGCATGCCATGAAAGATTGCCTCCAGCTCAGCTAATGCGCATTAGATTTGCCTGCTCCTAGTCAGTGCTAACTTCCTCTTGAGCAACTACCATCGTTCAGACTAAATGTTGTTGGGGATTCAGATCATACCACAACTCAGATCTGGGCCTTTCCTGGGCCGATTTTGTGGGCAACAGAAGGTATTCATCCCACTCTGCTTTCCCACAAGCGGTTGAGTACTCACAGTCCTCCAACCTGGAAGAGTTAAGAGAAAGTTCTCAGCAACAGTACCCAGCCCACATCCATACTCCTCTAAAGAGATTAAACGGAGAGTTATATTATCTTAAATGTGTTTCTAGTTGTTCTTGCTAAATCTTTCAGAGCTCCGTTGGTAAGTGTGAGGCTTATTCAGGAAAACATCACTATTTAGAAAAGCATTTGAGCACCAGAAAAAAAACATTAATTTGGATAGGAATCAACAAGCATGTATTGAGGTGCTTTTCAATAGAGGTCTTTACAGAGATGATCTCTCATCATGTTTTTATTTCTTATTCTGCTGGTAATAGGTGTCATCTTAAGGACATTTGCAATAGATGTTTCTCAAATATTTATATGATCCCTTGCTGATTACTTGCTGCCTCTAGATTTTTAATACAGTTCCCCAAATCTCTCTTTTAAAAATAGTACCAATGCTCCCATTTTACAAATGATGAGCTGAGTTAGAGAGTGATTGAATAACTTTCCCACTCTCACAAAAGAAAAATTTGGCTTATGGATTCCAGTCATCCTTATTTTCCTCATCACGAGCTCTTTTTGAAAACGGAGGAGGTAATTTCTTTTGAGACAGTGATGTTCCACAGAGTGAGTGCAGCTCTGCTCTCATGTTAAGAAATTTAAGCTTTTGAAAACCCACTTGCTGCCAAAAGATTCTTCTCTTTCAAGACTTTTAGCTCTGGGTGACCCTCTGTTTAAAGTCTTGTCCAGCTGTGCTTTATAAATATCTCTTAACTGATAAATGAATTATTTCCTTAGGTTAAGCTCTTCTTATTGCTATGCAGGGTTAGCAAATGCACAGTTTTGCAGTAGACGCATTAGTTTGCCAAATCAGTTGTCTTGTGTTTTTATATTTGGTAGTTATGCCCTGTATATTTTTAACTTTCTGGCATGATTTTGACACAGTTTGGTGATGTGTTGTCGATCATCGTTACAAGATATAGGAAACAATACTAGAAAATAAGATCTTGCCATTTTTAATCTAACAAAACAGCTCTGTTGCTGATCTCGTCTGGCTGTCTAACAGATGGGCTAGTGTCCCATGAGGAGACAGCCACTTCCTTGCATAATAAACAAAGAAGGAGAAGTTGTCTGCAAACCATTAGTGTATTGTAAAGTTAGATGCAATGTCTTGATATTGTCAGAATGGGTTCCTCAAGCACATTTCTTTGACATTCTGTCATAAGTCAGATACAAGACAGCATTAAATCAAAATTAAAACTTTAAAAGGCTGCCAACTGTTTAACTGTTTCCAACAAAAGAACACCAGTAAAAATATCCTCCATTTTCTAAATATTGATAACCAACTAATAGACAACGAAGGATTGAGTAGGGTATTTGATGGAGGCAAGATTATTCAGCCCATGTGCCACATTCCCAACCGTGGTGGAAATTCCTTTCTCTGTTTTTGCTTTTACAAATAAGGATGTTAGAACAAAAATAACTTGCTTGAAGTACAGGCTGGTTATTGTGTAGTGGAAGCTTATGAAAATCTTGGCAGACCATTACATTAGAATTGGGGTTTTTTTGATAGGCACCTCAGGAAAATTATAGGACCCACAGAAATCAATGTGTTTTTCTTAAGAATGGTATTTTCCCTCAAATTCAAAAGACAACACATTATATGTACATACAAGTATGTGGCTGGTCACTTTTCACAAGAATTGCCACTGAAGTAGAAATAAGTGAGAAGTGTTGTCATTTGCAGAGGAAAGTGCTTTTTCTGGTGAAACAAATTTTCCACCTTTTAAAAAACCATTAAATACGGTGTTCTAATATTAAACTAGAAATTATTCTTTCTGTTTCTGCCAGAAACGAAAAAAAAAACAAAAGTAGTACAGCTCTCAAACTTTTTTAACCAATTAGTTACGGCAGTTTTGGCACCAAAAAAAAAAAAAGGAAAAGAAGGAAAAAAAAAAATCAAATTCCAGATGTATAATGCTGTTTAAGCCTGTAGGACATGGAGCTGCTGAGCAATATGCTACTTACTTAGTTGCCCTGACAGGTCTTAAGGCCTTGCCACTAAAATTCCATGTTTAAGTTAAAGGCAGAAATAAATCCAGTGATCTGAGAAAAACAGAACACCCAATCTGGATAGGTGGAGGTGACGATCCCTTTTTTATCCGTCTTAAAACTAAGAAGGTCTTAAAGCTAGAACTTAAAGAACTAGAACCAACAAAATCCAAAGAAAATTATAAATAACACTGCAGAATGTTTTTGTTTGACTTTTATCATAGTTTTACAATTTGTATTTTTGTTTCTAGAATATGTTATCAATAGATAAAACTTCAGGAGAAGATATACTGAAATTAATGTGAGACGTATGTCACAGTTTCTTATCACCTCTGTTTTAGAGTGACTGAAATGGGTGCAATTTGTCAAAAATATGTAGAAAATAAGAGGGATTTTTCAGAAAGATCAGTCATATCCGAGTTTTTATATTCAGAATATGTGAATGAATATGCAGTATATTATATATGTCCTGAAATGTTTTGACTTTTTGGGTTGGTAATTGTGTGCATATAGTATTTTTTCCATATGGCATCCTCTTTGTAGTTCACTGGAAAAAGGTGGAATTTTCTTAATTGGCTAGACGCTAGAAAATTCTACATATTTTCTAGCAGTATAAATTCTAAAAATGCAACTTGACTTGTTCACTTCCTGTAAGTCAGCTTGCGTTTTGTTTTACCCCATACACTGTCTTCCTATTTCATTCCGAAGGTGTAAGCAGCAATTTACTAGATCATCATAAGCCAGATAGTATGTTTATGTTAACTAGTGAATCCCAATGACCCAGATGTGCTATAGGAAACCTCAGTTTAACCTGAGGTCATATGATAATTATCAAGAAAGCTTATTTTAAAATATCCTCCAAATAACCTCCCGTCTCTGGTGATTGCTCTCTAGCTTTACTTGTCATTCTTAGGAATTGAAATGAAACCCACTTCTCCACAAAGGCTATCCAAATTGTAAAAGTAATAATGCCACGCTTATAAATAGCAAATAGTATCATTGGGAACAAGTGTCTTATTTCATCGCTCATTCTTTATCATATAAAATCAAAGTATTTACAAAGGACCCTCAGACAGTTTTGTGGGATATAAAACAGAGCAGGGGGCTTAAGGCAGGGGTTTGATGCTTTGAAGCAGCTTTCTAGTGTATTTAAAACAGTACAAAGAATAGTAACTTCTTCTTAATCCTCGCTCTGAATAAAACAGTGACATTTCAAAGGCTGCGACAGTTTTGAAAACATAATTAAGCTAAGCCCCTTTAACTTTGCATCATACAAATTCTGTGGGATCACATGTAACCAATGGTTAAAGCGAATAACTGGATCAAGATTTGTGCCTCTAGTTTAGCAGGACCTCTGGTTTATACTTTGAACCAAACAAACCCTGAACATTCTTTTCCCTCATTCATTCCTGCTAGGAAGTTTTATGAAAAGCACAGGCAGCACAATGCATCAGCTCCTTTCAGCAGGGTTTTTTGGGTCCTGGAAAAAGTGGAAGAGAACAAAAATATTCAGGCTGCTCTGTTTGTAATGAAGGTCAGGGCACCACATTTTGTATCTGTTATTTTCCTCAATAAGTTTGTATGCCTGCTAGGGTAGACTGGGAAAAATAGAGCTGGACTTCATAGATTTGTTCCAATTAGGCCATGAAACAACAGTTTAGTAAAATGAATACTTTTAAAATAATATAATCACAACATTTTTTACTTATCAATATGAAGAATAATTCCTAGTATCAGAACATCTTTCAATGCTCCACCTTGCAATGCTCAGCAATACAGTTTGAGTCAGCTTTAACAGTTGACAAATTACATTACTTAAATTTTGTTCTGCATATTGGTTTTAATACTAAACTTTTTCCTTTTGTCCTTCGTTGTTTCTAATCTCTTCTGTCAGAGGAAAATGATGACCTCCATCATGAAATCAAGAGAAAAACCGCTGCTACTGATAATGTGATTAAAATGTGGAATTAAATGATCTGGCTAAAATGATGGAGAAGGAGAGTAAGGAAGGGAAAATAAATCAGAATCAGTGAAGGAAACAGCTTTGCACAAATCTTTACAGTGCAGCCAAAGTCCATGAGAACTATGTGTATTCAATTTATATCAACAAATACAGCTGGGGGCCTGGCATCAGATACTGTGATCCGATGTGTATTGAGTTACATCAGAGATCTGCTCCGTTTCTGGACTTCTGCTGCATCTGTCCTGGCAGGCTGGGGATCTGCGGTGACACTCAGTGCCGTGGCTGCTGATCGCAAACCACAGCACTGCGTGCGGTCTGAGAATCTGATTATCAGAAAACTCTAACAAAAGCGAGAGTTTGGGCTCACTGACTCAACTCCCTTGCTGTGGCAGACAACCGCATCCCTGTAATCCCGTTTATAAATCTAATGTCCTTCATCTTAAACCAGGCAGCCTCTTGCCTTTGCATCCCTACTAGGAAGCTATGGCAGAAGCACACTGCTATGACAGTTGTAAATTTTCTCCTAGTTTTCAGTGGCACTGATGGCTGTGCTGAACTCTTTGCTGTCTGCGCTGCCTAGGACAGATGAAATAATCGATCCCATTCATTTTTGGCCTACATTTTGCTAAGTTAATAAGCCAAGTTCCCTTCATTTTCTCTCATAAGGGAGGGTACCCGTTCCTCTTATCATATGAATAGTCCTGCTTTGTACATTGTCCAGTCTTTTGCCTTTCTTGAATGTCAGTTATGAGAATTTATATGCACAGCCTCAGGTGAATTGGTACTAGGGCATGGTGCAATAGTTTCAGTAATTCCCTGGTCTACTTTGCCTTAAACCTTGTGAGGTTGCATTTGCCTTTTTAAGTGCTGACTGTGATCAAATAAAATGCCATACTCATTTTCCTCCTTTGTTGCCTAAATCATGGTCTTTGAGCTTTTAAGAGAAAGTCTGTTTTTCCCTTACTGATATAGCACTGCAGTCTATGCAGCTGAATTCTGTTAAGGTCATTCCTGCGCATTACTCCTGTTTCCTCAGCATGGGCAGGGTTACCCCGCTTTGTGTGATCGCTAACTTTCATTAGAGCACTTCTATTGATTGTTACCAAAGTCATTAACGAAAGATTACATAGATCCTTCCTGTCCTTCAGTTGTCTTTTTGATATGATCAGTTGTTGTTTGGTTTCTTATACCTGTTGAAATATACCTTATATTCGCCTTTACCATATGAAACTGATTTATTCCTTTGGAAACACACCCAATGATTTTCTGAAAGCCAAATAATTTCCTTCTTCACGTAGCATTGTGTAGCATCAGCATGTAGCACACCTTTGGCACACCTCAGGTGTGATTTATTCTGTTTTCCTTTTATCTTGAATGGTCTTAACTTTAACCCTTCTACCTCTTCCTAGGATCTTGTATGTTATTGAGTAATAGCCCAGGATGGGACTTGTGGTTGCTCTTTTCCCATCCTCAAATACAGGGACTACATTTCTTATTCTGTAGTCGTGTAGTACCAATACAGTGATGAGAGATGTTCAGCATTTTTGTATGGAGATTGCTTGTTTTTTCTTGACTTGAGTGCATTTAACTCTGAGCTTTTCTTTCATTCCTGTACTAACACTCTTATTAATCACCTTTTTGTGTGCTATTGTTCAACATAATTAGAAAATGAGCTTCTCTTAACAGCAATAACAAGACCTTTGTGAGTAATTTCCCAAATATCATAATTAAAACCTGTGTTTCATTAGGTTCTCAAGTGCTTTTGTTTACTCTAGACAAAGGGGGGATTTTCATAGTCACAGATAGGATTTAGACATCAAATCTCTGTCTTTCCTCTGCCTTTCACCTTTAGAAAGTCTTCCCGTGAAAGTGTATATGATTTCTGACCTATTGTTTCTCAGGAGGCGGAGGGTAATATAAGGAGCAGATACCTCTGACTTTTTTTAACACCTGCCAGCTCTGTAACACCTCTGGCCTTTTTCTTCAGGGCTTCAATAATTAGAGCTGTGTGAAGTTTCACACGTAGAATGGAACTGGATGATTCTAGCATCTAATCAGGTCAAAGGCTAAATTCCTCTGGTGTGCAACATGTTACCCTAGGCTGAATTATAGCCCTGTAAACCGGAATGGTTAGATCCTTAACTTTGGAATATTAACTTGTTAATTTATTTTTTGCAACAGAGAGAGAATCACCACATCACACAGCTGTCAATTTTATATCACTGCTGACATCTTTTGCCCACGCCTTGCAACCTGAATTGCAGGATGTGTTTCTATGCTGTGTTGCAATACCTCTTTGCGTTTCTAATTGCAGGAGGACATGTGGATGACACAAAGCATCACACAGCCTTGACCCAACAGGCTCATCCACTGCTAACATAAAGCAGCGCAGCTGCCTAATTGTGTGCCCTGTGGATCTGGCCCAAAAGGTGGCAATCTCATTGCAAGTGGTAAGCACCGGCCTAAACTGGAATGTGTAAGCTGGCATGCTTGATGTAAGTTGTATAAACTGGCCATGGCGTTGCCTCTGCCATGAGAATTACAAGCTCTGATCATGCAAACTAGGCTTCTTAGGAGAATAAGAAAGTAAGTAGGCTTTGCAGATAAGTAAGCACATTGGTACAAGTTTTAAACAACCTCTGTGTAAAATTTCACTTTGTGCCAAGTGCCTGAAGAGCTAGATGCCAGTTTGTTGGATGCTTTCTAAAGTTGGACTGCTGATACTATTTTGTTTGTGCTGTGTTTAAAGTACTGAAACCTTTCCTGAAGATTTATGTGTCCTTCCAAAGGGCACCCAGTGAATAGGCTAAATGCTTGGCATGCTTTCATCCTGGCTGCATGATCTGGCAACAGCTATGGATAACTGGGTCCACAGTTGGAAAATGCAGCTCTCCCCCTTTTCCCAGATGATTCTAAACAGTACTTTTTAGTTTGGCAGTCGATCGCTTCTACCAAGATACACTTGCCTTTGGCCAAGCCTGTGGGATCTCTGTCAAGCTTTTCTAAGCCACAAATCATTTCTTCATTCAGCATGTCATTTGACATCTTCAGTGTTATAAATTAGTTCACGAAGGTGGACACCCGTTTCACCTCCTCACCAAGGGCTCAGTTCTCATGTTTTCTGAAGTTATTTATTTTTGCTTTAGGGGACAATGCAGTTTTACCCTCCTGCTGCGCTATCAAGAGAACAAGTCCCTTTAAGCCAAACACCTGCTTTCGTTTAGAAAGAATGATGGGGAAATGCCTTTTTAAAAGCCTCTGTTTATCTCTTCTTAATTTACAAAAAGTCCCTGATTACTCAGATCCCCAGAAATGAAGTGAAAAGGTATAACAGACCAAAGTTAAAAAGAAAAGGAATAATAAAGTCCTGCCTTTCTCTTGCCATGGCAATGTGCCCTCAAGGTTACCAGAGCCTTGTTCTCTCCCGGAGTCAAAATCCAGAAGCGAATGGTCTCCACTAAGAAAACAATAGGTCACTCCGTGTCTGTGAGCTCCAGCCTTGGGAGCCTTTGCTGGCCAACACCTGTAAGTTGGAAGCCAGGTGAGACACACCAAGTGTTACTTCACCTTACAGGCTCCAGTCTCCTCATCCAAAAATTTCCCCTCAAGTTGGAAATAGAGATGGCTATGTTAGAAAGTGCCCAGGATATTCATGGATTCATTGGCCTGTCATGAATTTATGCCGCTTCATCATTTTCTCTTCTCTGACAAATCTAGAGAAAGGTGTAACAAAGCATTATTCTTAGCTATAACTTTCATAAGGGCTTAAGAGTGTTAAGCATCTAAATCTTATTAAATTCCTAATTCTCTTATTGTTTTTGAGAATCACATCCTCAATTCTTTTTTTTCCACAGGTTTTAAGCTGGCAATTTGCAGACATAACATGACTGTGCTGCATAGAGTTGCCTCGATTTCTGGGTACACCACATCCTTCTGTCCTTCAGCGTACGCGGCGTCTGTGAGCTAGCAGGTAAGGAGCACAAGCACTCCCAGCATACATGGAACAGACTTGACTACAATTAAATTTGTTGTGACCTTCAATTACTCTTTTATTGCATCAGTGACTTAAGAGCTCAGTCACAGATTACAGCTGTATTGTACTGCACAAGGATACAGAGGAAAAAATAGTTCTTGCTACCAAATGGTTTAGCCCTGGGTCATCTTGCTTATGGTTTATGATTTTGATGTAAAACCTGCAGAGTGGTGTGGCCTAATTTGTTTCTAGTCTAACTTTCTAAGACCAGCGTAGGACGGGGACTTGACTACAACAGTGAATCCTATGCCTAGAGCTGATCCTGAGAACTTCAAGCAGAAGTTTATGTCTGCCCAATTTCAGCTCTTGGTAGGTGGTTTGAGGCCCGTGAGCTCCAGCCCACCCCTCCACTGCTGCCTTCACACGTCTTTCAGCATCTTCCTAAAACGAGTCCTCTCTGAGAACAGTTTGTTGCATCTCTTTCTGCTTTGCCCTCTGGATGGCTGTGCATCCAGATGTTGGCTAAAATAAGGAAGGCAGCATCACTGTCAGATTGAATCTTTTCCCGCCAACTCAGTCCACATTTGGGAAAGTATCTAGGAGTCAGAGGGATAAGAAAATCTTTTAAGAAATTACCTTAACTAAAGGTGGGTTTGTCCTGTGGTTTTTTGTTTGGTTGGTTTTAGTTTTCTTTTTCCCCTCCCATGATAATGTGTAAATTCTGGTCAGAAGTGCCTGGTCCCAGTATATGCACAATTCAGACGAGTGTCTTGGGTCATGGTGATTTGGAGCAAGGGCTGAGGCTTGGTTCTTCCCATCATAGGTAAATACACTAGTCTGCAGACTATTGTGTGGAGAAATATTCACATTTTGTGAAGATGCTATACTTTATAAAATAATAACTATTTATTGCATGAGCAGAAGAAGCAGGTTGACTCTATAGAGCTGTTTTGGAGTTTACTGGTGAGAACAGAACAGGGTTTCCAGAGGGGTGGCTTCAGATCACTGTCTTTCGAGAGGGGCAGGGCCTTTCAATGCCCTAAGCACTAAGCTTCCTCGCTTTCAGCAGTTGGGTGGGGACAGAGAATGAACTAAAAAAAATCTAAAGATCTTAATCTGGAATCCTTTACAGATGCAGTGAAGAGCCAGAAAGTACATTACAAATAATGGCATATTGGCATTGGAATGAAAGAGTTGTGGGAAGGACAAGTATTCGTGTCTTACTGTATTTTTTCTAGCTCAGCAGAAATGTGTTTTCAACTCAGTCTCAGATATCACACTGTAGTATAGAGTATGTATACAGTAAATTTAATGTATAGCGTATCTCTTAACGATGTAGACACTATTTCATGGGCAGTAGAGCATACTTAGAAATATTTTCTGTAATGGCAACTTTGAGATCTTATGTAACTTAAAATGTGAAATAGTTCAAGACACAACTGCGGCGCACTGTGTAAAAAAGCAACTGTGTAAGCAAAATATGTTTAATACGAATTGTATGCAATTTTATAGACACAACAGTTTTCTTACAAGTACATTTCTAGTAACCAAACATATTTTCTCTCATTTGCATTCCCATTGTTCTACTGGGACTGTGTCTTGTAGTTAGTGTATCCTTTTCATTTTCATGCAAACAAATAAACTAGGCTTTACAAAGAACTGCAAAATCAGTTGTGCCTGGTGAAACTAGTTTAGGTGAGGAAACACTGTATATAAAAGAACAAGAGTCTGATGTTTTGGGTTTTTTTTCTGAAGAAAAACGTACTTGACAAGTAACCCCATGGACTGTAATGTGATTGTGAGTCGTAATAAATCTGAAAGTCTGATGAAATGTGAAAAAAATATTTAACTTATATATAACTTTTTTTAACTTCTTGAAAACGTTAATTGAATCTTGATTAAAAGTTTTTTAGTGAATGTGTGAGGGTAGTCCGGAGGCCGAATCTCAGAAATACTAGGGAAGTCCTTTGTGTGTGGTTCTCTTGGCATAGGGAAGCCAGAGTACTAGGGAGGGTTCTTGAGTTCTGAATCCATTTTTGTTCAGGTAACATTTTAATTTGCTCTCCTCTCACTGGATTTGGTAAGGACTTGCCTCAGAATGGCCCAGTACAGATTAGTTTTCAAAAATTGCTACATTCAGAAAAACAATAATTCTCAAGAGCAAACACATAATCTCATACACGAAACACACCTTAGGTTTTATTCATTTCTCACTGACATAAGGTGTAATTTAGTTGTCTAAAATGGAGTCATTCGTGATTTACATCAGAAACAGGCCCATAAAGGCTATTTTTAACACACACAACGAAATGACACTTAATTTTTTCACATTCGCTCCCCAGTGTTGTTGTATCCATCCTCGGTGGCATTATTAAGTGGCACTTTTCAAAGAGATGAAGTATGTTTCTTACTGTGGCTAAATTGTAATGAAAGAAGAGATGGCTGTTTGCCAGTGAATGGTGTGTAGCTTGTAGAAGCATGTAATTACATAAATCACAAACATATGCAGAAGATGTTTTCTCTTTACATTTAACTGGTGTTGCCTGGAGCTATAGCTGCTTGCAACTCTACTTAATTACCATAATTATTTTAAATGTGTATATCTGGGCAATCTTAGAGCTTTATGAGAATGTTATTCATACCTTATCAGTAAAAATCTAAAGGGTCCCATTCTTTCCCCAAAGGGGCTGCAGTAACCAGGTTTCTCCAGATTTCAGGCATAGGGTGGCTGTAATGTTTATATCTTTATTTTGAATTACAGGTTTTTAAAAAACCTGAGCCTCTGAAACTAATCAGATCTTGAAATCTCAGTAGACGCTATAATTTCCTGGTAGGAAATTAAGCATTGTACATTGTTTGTGGAAAGAAAGTACCTGGAGAGGTCCTGATTAGCTTCTTTTACGTCTTAATTTGCTGACTGTGTAAACGTTGTTTGGCCAAACAGATTGACAAGTGTCTAGGAAAGGTATTGACTGTGTTAAAATGGATACTTCCTATGGGAAATGTCAAAAAAACCTGACAAACTAGCTGTGATATTCCAGTTAATTTTGTCAAGCAGTCAAATGCGTTAGAGTGGGGCATTTTTTAAATTCTCTTTTGCACTAGTGTAAAACTGATTCAAATAACTGATGTTAATGGAGTTGCCGCAGAGATACCACAGGATAACACAGGCTTTTGATTCTTCCCTCATTTATGTCACTTTTATGTTGACTTCATGCCATTGATATTGGTCGAGTTACTTGTGGCTCAGACCAGTACAAATGAGAAAAGACATGAGTCCCTGATACGTAGGATGACTGGCCAATGTAGACATGTCAGAGTTTTCCCTAACTAATGTAAATTGGTGAGTATAGAATTCCTCCAGTTGAGTACATTGGAAGTGGTAAGGCCCTCAGGAATAGGAAATTTGATAGCTAACTAACCTCAAAAGGCCAAGCAGTAGGAACCATAAGCAACTGTCACACATAACTGATGAAGAATACTTAGGAGTACAGATACAGAATCCTTACACATTGAAAGACCAAGAAAGGCAGGCTTCATGAGAAAAGGGTAGTATAATTTATTAGTTCAACTCTGCGTTTATAAAAGTACGTATTTTCGGACAAATGAGCTAAGTTACAAAAAAACCAATTGAATGCGAAGATAGCGAAGTTGCAAAGGTTTCATGTTCCAGTAAAATAAAAAATAGTAATTATTAGCAATTTTAGGAGGCCAGTTCTAGAAATGAGGTAAATATAAGTAAATACCCATTGGAGAATCAGATTGAGCAAACACAGTACTTTGGCATTATTGAGTGTCAGGGAAATAGGATGATAGTTTGCACCTTGTCTTTTTTGTCAACCACTATAGTTAACCTTGCAAGTGATGCTTCCTTAAAGTCATGAGATTGGTTTTGTTTGGTTATTATGTGACATGCCAGCTGTAGATCATATGTGCAGTTTTGTGACGCGGCTTAGTCTTTTCTTCTACCACCCAAGAGGCAACGTACACAAAGCATTATTGTCAGAGATCAGTTACTACAATCTCTTGTGGAAAAAAAAAAAAATAAATGCAAGCCTCTGGAATGCCAGGGAACAATGCACTTTCCACATCAGAGACTGGTTTGTTTAATAACCACAAATTATTTCAGGTAATTTGGCACCAATTTAATTGCACCCACAAGAATGTCCTCAACAACAACAGCAAAAAGAAGTAACAAAAGAACCACCCCTACTACCAACCCCATCAGGATGAGCTGAAGGCAGAGTTTCCATTCATTAAATTATGATTAGCCTTGCTAATACCTTGTCTATCAAGTCCCCATACCATGCCGCAGACACACCAAAGGGAAACATATATGTGATGTTTTGAAAAGGAAGCTGACGGAAAGAAAGCGATGCTTTTTCCATGCGTTAGAATGACAGTAAAATCCTTCAGGTGGAGGTACACGCTAAAACAGTCATTAAAAATGCAGATTATGAACAGCTGAAATTAAAATCCAGCCAAGGCATTGTCAGTTAACGTCTTTCATTAAAATGAGGAGCATGAGGACAAACACAATATTCACTAACTTTGAGGAGCAATTAATCTGGATTTGTAGTTAGATTTTGTTCTGTTCGTTTTCATTACACATATTTCCAGATTACTGTGTGATTGAAAGACTCCGATGGTTACATTAATCTACCATTTCTGTAGTATCGGCATCTATACAGAGGGTGATATATGCCCTGTCAGTAAGTTACAAAGCTCTTCGCTGAACAGCAGAAGAATGCGGGAATGGGAAGTCCCCCTAGTTTTGCCTCTGGGAACAATATATTTTGGTAATTTCAAATAGTGAAACCAAACACAGACATTTGGAAGATTCATTTTAAAAACTGATACTGGAGAGCTGATGTGAAATTCTATTCCAGTCTTTTGGGTTCTCTCCAGCATGATGGAGAAACTTTTTTCTGGCATCCCTGAAATGCATTTACCTGCAGCTGACCAGAGGTAGTGCCACAGAAAGAATGGAGGTCTTTATAAAAAAGCCTTTGCATTTCTCCTCATAAAAGCCATGTTCACTAGGGCTTTTTTCACAGTGAGGTTTTCCCCTTCCATGGAGCAGAGAAGAGCCTACAGGCCAAATTTTGATAGAAAGTCCCTGACCAAGTATAAGAAAAGAATATCAAGCAAATTGAGTCAGCATGATTTTTCCTTAAAATCTGGGCATTGTTTTGTTTGTACCTGATTCAGGATTCCCTAAGTTAAAATGAAAATATCCAATTCCAAGTCAGAGGGAGACCATGGTCTGTGTAATAGGTTCGTTGTTCTCAGAATACTTATTGTTCATGTCTCCAGCTTTGTTTTGAATGACTATGTTTTGTCTCTGACTGTTACACGCTCCAAAATGTGTATCTCAATATGTATTTCCTTTATCTTTGAGTGTGCTTCAGGCAATTTGATCTGATTTTTTGGAAATCTTATTTTTATCATTATATCTTTTCAGTCAGGCCTATCAGTGACTAGCTACAGAAATACTGCTGCAATTAAACAGAAATTCTCAAATCTTTAAGTGATAAGAATTTTGTACTACGGATCATTTGGAACAGTTTCTGCCTGAATTTCATTTGTTTTTCAAAGGATTTCTTTGTATCGTGACTGAAATTGTTGCATGATCGGTGGAAGAGGAGAAAAAGAGGAGAAAAAATAGGTTCTGCATGTTAATAATAATAATTAGATGACATCTGTGAGATAAAACATTACAGTATGAATTACCTAACTTCATTTGACTTTAAAGCCCACCAGATTGTTATATAGTTTGCAAAACATTTGATCATCTGTTGGGAATACATGGTAAATTCCCCATCTTAAAGTTATACCCATACAATGAAGGGCTGTAGTACTTGAGACTCGAAGCGAAAGGGGCTGGATGTGATTACAAATTGAACTGTAACGTAATCTGGGCTTTTCCAGTAAAGTTTTCCAGTGAAAGTTGAGGTTGGCTAACGACGTCTTTCCTGTGCACTGCCCTAAGGATCCGTTCTGTTTCTCCAGGGCACCTTGGCAAGAGACTTGCAGATATTTAAAACCCCTAATTAATGCCAGGTATTTCACTTTGCTTTTATTTTTAAAACATGAAAAAAATAATTACTAAGCCAAAGAAAAAAAACAAATATTTTCCATTTGCCATTCATTACAGATGTCAGACAGCCATAAATATAGAAATGGTCAGCTGCAGGTGTAACTTAGTTCTGTTGTGTAATGCACACTCTGTTCCTATAACATTACTAAAAATGGTCTGTCTGGCTAATAAATAGCACTACCATTACATAGTAAAAGGTGAAAATTAATGTGAATGCTGCTGGTGAGTTAGCTATATTAACAAGCCAATCATGTAGTATTAGCAGTTGTAATGGTGAACAACATAAGCTTTTAAGAGCTTCTGCAAAAGCTTTCAGTCCTTTCAATGTTGGGAATTTAAAATCAGTGCTGTCCAGTAATGTTATTTCTTTAAATTTAGGAGGAAGACATGGAGGATTTTTTAAAATAAATTCACTGACATCTGCATCTAAAAAAAAAATAGTTTTGGTGTCCGGCCTGCATATATCACTGTTATCACAGATGCCCTGCTGGTAAAGCTCTGTTGCCACCATGAAAGGTTCTGTCCCACGTACGATAACCTTTGATAGCTAACTGATAGAGAACTGATAACCCCTTACTGATAACAAAACCTTTCCCACACCCAGAGCAAGAAGAGAGTGCAATCTAAAATGGCAGTGAAAAAAGCGAGATAATAAACAAACAAAGGACTAATTGATTTTTTTCTACCTGGACATAGAGGTATGTCTGACCAACAACCCATCTGGCCCTGCGTCCTCTCAGTGTTGTTGCATGGTACTCTGGGAAAAATTTAAGAGCCGACCACATAACCTGTTTCCTCCCCAGAATTTTCTTCCAGATTGTGTCAGCAGTTGAGGGAATTTCTGAAATAGATTTATCTTGACCATTATAGGTAATAACCTATAGGTAGTAGGTAGTAATAATAATAGGTAGTAACAGATCTATCATCTCCAAATTGTCTAATACTTCTCTGAATCGACTTTGCTGTCTACAGCATCCAGTGTCAGTGAGTACCACAGTGTCATTGTGTGCTGTGCAAAATGCAGCATGCTGAGAGTCACAGCCTTTGCCAGGACGATTCTTAGGTCCTGCTTGTATGTCCACAAAGAATTACCGTTGTGTGTAGTCCTAGAACAGCTTCCTCTCTATCCTCCACATCTGGGGAGAAACCACATGCAGTCTGGCCCAAGATGATAAGTAGGATGATGGGAATCTGCCTGATTAGTAACATATTTTGTGGGTTGTTTATATTTGAGTCAAATGTACTAATTCCCCCTCTCGCTCTTCTTCCCATTCTTTTAATTTTATTCTTGGCTGCAGAAAAATCGCTAAAGAAAAATGTACCTTGAAAAACAGACTGTTATGCTTGGCAATGCTTTATTATGTTGCTGTGCCTCAACACCATATTTGATCTGAACATATTTCTAGGAGATTAAGTAGATTAAAAGAAAATTAATTGGAAATATTTCTATTTCATGTGTCAGTTGGTAACACACATCAGAGGATAAAAATTAAAAGACAAATGTCTATCAACTAGAAAAGTAAGTCTGCTCTCAAATCTAATGCAACGAGTTCCTGTGGAAAACTTCACAATGATATGACATTCCTAACCTGCCTAAACAAGAGCACACGGAAGAACTGATAGTCGTTTTATTCTGTCCTATACTTCAGAAATTATATCAGTGAAAATTTTCTATTTCCCAAAGTCAAGTGCCTACGAATTTGTGTCTATAACTGCATTTTTAATTGCAGTCTATCAAGTACTTCAATTACATGCACATTGTGGTGAAGAAGCGAAGGAGGGGGGAATTGAATTATTGCATATTTGTAAACTAATGTTAAATTCCGATCTCAGTCAAGTTAACGTCAAAGCTGTGAGTTCAGCAGGAGCTGAATAAACCCTGAAGATATTTGGTTATCACTTGTGCTTGTGACCAACAAGTGAACACGCAAGTTCAAAAATTTCTTGTCTCCAGTCCCTCTGCATCTTTGGTTGGGAGCGCTGCTGCCCAAGATCTATCAACTCTTTTCAAGCCTGGGGCCAAGAAGACATGGATCCAGGTTGGGAATGGGGACCCAGCAGGTTAGTCCATCTTCTTTCCCCCATGTGCACGTTCCTGTGGGGTTTGGGTCTTTAAATAAGTGGAGGAGGTGGCGGCGGCATTTTTCATGCCAAGCACACGCAGTGCAGCACCCGCTAAGGCAGGCAGTGTAATGCAGAGCAGAATTTGCTGTCTGCGGGTTTAACAGTTGGTTTGGGAAATGGCTGTGATTTTACAAGCCAGCTCTACGAAACCAGACAAAACTGCCCTTGGTGGTCTCTGCTTTGAGTAGCATTTTAAAGCTATTGAATTTCCATGGTTACTTTTAGCATGCTCCCCCTGTGAAACCCGGATGAAACGCTGTAAGGAAGTATCACCCTGGAATGAAAGGACAGGTACTACATGGAGACAGGTTTAGGAGTGACGCAGAGGGGCAAGATCCTGTAGGAACTGCAGCTTCTTGCATTATCTTCTCTGATGCCTGGGGGGAACTTGAAGTCTTTCAAGAAAGCAGATTGCAAGGAAATGGCTGGTCACTTTTGCAGTGCTAATGCTACCCTAAGTTAAAACACTTGATGATTATCCATCCCCGCTCAAGACACAGTTATCTGTGAAATGTTATTGAAGAGAATGACACAGAGCCAAAATGGCTTGGCATTGTGAAAGAGGGAGAAAGAAATATCAAAGATGCGTTAGTGATTGTAAGTATCTTACATTCTGGAGCTTGTAGCAGTCAAAGAAAGAATTTACTGTTCTATTTAGGAACAAAAATAGCTATAAATCATAACTTAGTTCATAATTCCTATAAAGTGTACCTAAGAGTTATCATTGTTGGTTCCAGAAAACCTGTTTTGCTGAGCATTAATTACCTTTGGCTTCTAAGTGGCAGTGGCCAGAAGAAGGGTAGTTTTTATAGGTCTAAATTAAAAGATCAGCTTTTATCATCCATCAAGTTTGGAAGCCTTTACCAATTCTGGTTTTTTGTTCTCCAAGAAGGCTCAGAACACTTGGGCTCATGGGTTGTTGGTTCCAGACTATGGCAGCCAGTGGAAGCATCAACACCAGCACCACAAATCTCAGCCCTTGTGATGGTAGGTGAAGTCTCCTGATCAGTAGAGGGGAAATCCATAGGAGACTGAAACCTTTTCTTCCTTGGGCCAAGAGGAAGTCTCCATCCACAGCATTTGGAATATTTCTAACACGCAACCCAAACATAATAAAGGTGTGAAGGCTAAAAATGGGAAACACCTACCACAACTCCAACAGCCAAAGCAAACAGTGAAGAGCTCTGTAGTTACGGCTTCAAATAAGCTGGTTCCTCAGTCCTTTTCATGCTTCGCTGGCATCTTCACAGACACTGGCCCATGTACATAGCAAACCCCAAATGGGTTTTAAAACTAACCTAGAAAAGAAAAACAAAAGTCTTATGGATCAGAGGCAGCTGCCTGGCCCTAGATGCTGTACTACTTTAGCATGTTTTGCTTTTCTTGTTGCTTTTTTCTATGTTTGTTTGATTTGGGAGGGGGAGTTGTTTTTTGTTGCATCCTTTCCTATTCTTTTCTCTAACTTTTCCACTATACCAAACAAAAAGTCGGATCATCAGTTTTGTTTTACATGAGAGAAGCTATAAAAATTAAATTATTTCTTTGGCTTCTCATTTTAATGCTAAAAGAGAAAACAACCGGAATTAATGTGGGCAATGATGTGATTTTTCCAGCAGCGTCATAATCGTCAGGGAGAGTATTTGACTGCTGCTTGATTAAATATCTCAAATTTACTGTGACTCATTATTTTCTGAGAAAATCTTAACAACAAATGGATTCTGTCTTTACTGTTCTCGCAACATTTCTAGCGATAACCTCTTTATTACATTTACATCTAAAAAAAAGAAAAAAGAAGTTGAAGTTAGGGCTATTACGTTAATTTAGAACAGCAGAAAGATGCTGCTTGCGGATTAGTCTACTCACTTGAATAAAAAAACGAAGTGAGATCTACATGGCAACCACGTACAAACCATGCAAAATCTATCTATGTGCTGGTTGTCGCCGAGAATTGAATTCATTCAGAGGAAAAAAGTAGTTTCTCGCACAGAGGCTGACAGTGCAGCATCAAACCACTGTCTTCTGTCCCTACCTGTTCATACCTACAGACACATAGAAACATAGAATCATAGAATCATAGGGTTGGAAGGGACCTCTGGAGATCATCTAGTCCAACCCCCCTGCCAGAGCAGGGTCACCTTAGAGCAGGTTGCACAGGAACGCGTCCAGGCGGGTTTTGAATGTCTCCAGAGATGGAGACTCCACCTCCTCTCTGGGCAGCCTGTTCCAGTGCTCTTCCACCCTCAAAGGAAAGAAGTTCCTCCTCATGTTGAGATGGAACTTCCTACACTCAACATGCATGGCCATATCTTGCTGCTCACATGTATTATTAGAGCTCCTGGCTACAGTGCAGCCAGTTTGTCTAAAAATGATTTCTCAAACATAATTCAGGTACTGGGTACCTCATTTTTTGCATTCCCCATTTAATTCGAAGTTCAAAGATTATTGAGCACACAAACCTCTGAAAAGAAGTCAGCATGTTTACCTCCTTAAATTTATTTCTCTAACAAAAATGGCACCCAGATTGCATTTGGGCACAGGTTTGGAAGTAGGAAGTTTTCTTAAACTTGATTTCACTTGGCTGAAGTAAAAGTAATCGTGCACATTCCCCTAACTTTGAATTCCGTATGGAGCTGTAAAAATCACGCTTTGCCTTAAAAGATCCATGCTTTCAGCCACAAACTTTTTTTCTGGTGCATACTGGCATCTCAAACCAGCAAATACTGAGCTCTACAGGGCTGATCCAGAAAAGCATTTATGTAAATGTTTGATTTCAGGTCCTGCTGAGGGCCAGTTCCTGAAAACATAAAGCTAATCAGACATTCGACTACTTTATTGGATGGAGACCAGGGCACAAGGTCTCGGAGATGGACGTGTCCGTGCTGAGCTGACAAACATCCACACCTGGCAATGACGAGGCCAGCTTCGCTTACAGGCTCCATGCTCTGCTCGGCTATTTTAGGACAGATTAGGGACCAGTACCGGGGAGGGGAGTTATTATGTGAAAAAAGGTCAGAAGTTTGCCTGCTAGCTCAAACCAGCAGAATCTGTTTTTAATCCATGAAAACACACCAAAACACCCTTCTTGGAGAAAAAGGTATGTTGTGTTTTTCCTGACCACTGTTTTCCCCGGTGGCAAGTTTCTCATTCGAAATTGTATCCACGGCTCTGTTTATGGGACTTTACAGAAGGATTTGCCTGGGTTAGCGAGGGGAGGGAATACTCCCATATGCAGAAATACAGAACCCATTAAAGCACGTGAGGCTCTGGTGGTTCCCCTCCCCAGCTGCTGCCAAGTTTATTTGCAGGCTGCAGCCTGGAAAAAAAGCTGTGGCCCATCTGCACCCCGTATGTGGGAATTCATTTCCAGCACAGCCGCGGGAGTGTGGGTCCAGCAGACCCTCCCCTAACCTCCTCTCACACCCCCCTCCAAGCTGACCTAATTGGCGCCAGAGCAGATGCCACCGAGCTCTGCCGTGTCACGGGGAGGGGAGTCGGGGGCTCGGCTGTGCTGCTGATTCCCTGCGATCCCCCGCCGTTCCCTCCTTCCCTAGCATAACTGTGGGGTAAAGCAGCAGAGCAAACCTTGTGTGGCCCCCTCCGCGTGGGGCAAGTTCCACCCTTGGAGCAAACCAAGCCTCACGCTGGGTGGTGGGGCAGCAGCAGGAGATGAAAGAGGGCAACGCTGCATTGCTGCACCACATCTTCTGGGTCTCGACCTTTTCCCACCTCAGCCGCAAAGCTCAGGCTCGCTGCGCGATGGCGTGAGCATTGGGGGGATGTCACAAGTAAGCATCTCGGGAGGAAAAATCAAAGGGCAATATTGAAACGGAGGCAGGGAAAGGAGATGGTATTGCTTAAATTAGATGTCACTCCTATATTGTCTTCTGCACAGAAGGAAAAAGTTAGTTTCTTTTTATATTTTGGGCCTGCCTGGAAGATGTTGGGAAGGACTGTCTTAGAGCGGTGAGGGCAAAGGCATCTTCTATTTTAAACTTTTGTTAAAGGGAAAAGTGCAAGCGCAGGAGGGTAGGAAAAAGGAGAGATGAATATTAGCAAACTGAACTGCATGCAAAAGCATTTGTGAAGATGTATTGAATCTGAGAAGACAGGCACTAAGGGTTTGGGGGCTCTTTACTGTTACATGGATATGAGAATAAGCATTAAAAAAAGAAGTAATTCTGTGGCTTAAGTGAATAATTAAACTAACAAAGGACAACACTTTAAAACAAATGATTATATAGGAAGTACATGCAGGGCAAATGTCAGCAGGCAACCTAACTCTACCCTCAAAAGTTTTTCGACATTTTAGCAGTTTTATAAATACCCACTTCCAAGCGTATCTATCGGTCGCTCATCTGAGTACCTGGCCGCCAAGGTCATCTCTGCCCAAAAGGCGAAGTCACATTTAAAGTAAGCAGTGACCTCTGGATCAAAAATAACGAAGTCACATGCTCAAGAAGAGGAGAGAGTGATGGTCACACTTTATGGCTTTAAGCCTCAGGTTTGTTTTGTTAACATTAACATCTTTAAGGTCTCTCTTCTTTTTTTTTTTTCTAAATTAGGTTTCTTTGTTCTTTTTCATATCAATTAATTTTTGTCTCAAGAAAAAGATAGTTTTTGTCCCATTAATTTTTTGGGGGTAAAATTTATAGTATGTAGAAGCATGTTAAATTTGGCAAAAGTGTTTTGCTTTCCTTAAGTAAACACAGAGGTACTGAGGTCCAATTCATGGCTGTGGAAACTGCTGCCGTGGCCCCACGTTCCACGTGTTACCCATGGCATTTTCCTGGGAGGGGTAAGTCCCTCTCCCACTGTTGTCTCAGTGTTCCGGTATTCTGAAGAGAGCTCTATGGACATCCATTTAAAACTCCCAAAATCTCGATATTTGGATGTGGTAGCTGCCGGGGACGTTGGCGACTGTTGCAGGTTGCTACAGAAAGGCTGGTGTCTTTGCGGAGAGGAGAGGGTCTTTCTGACGTGCCAGTGGTGTTTGCTGGGAGCGCACCTCACTCTTCCTCAACTGCCCACAGCTTGTTGGCTTCCTTACCACCCTCAGCTCCTCGGTCCTGCCTTGCCAGTTTTCCTCACCACTTTAAAGGAAAAATACCCAGTGTTTATTAAGGACTTGAACTTGACATCGTTACGTGACTTGTGTTTCTCAAGAATAGATGAAAAGGGAATGGTTTACCTCGTTGTCCAGGAGTTTTCCCTGTAAATAACCATCCGTAATGCCTGTCCCCTGTTCTGTAACAAACCAAGGTCCAGCCCTCCTCTAGTCTTCAGAGGGATGGCCCTTATTAACTCTGGTATTAGCCACTACCTAATTTATTTCTTTTCCGTGGCTATTAGTATTGAATCAAACTTTGTTTCTGAGGTTGACAGAGAGGAAGGATGGTTTTATTATTGGCTCTAATTATGTATTTTGCCTCCAGCCACTGACACAAACGTGTATTTGCTCAAGGATCACCAGAGAAGTGGCTGAAAGCACCTAAAGATTTTAATAGGAATTTGGTTCACATTCATGTTCAAGGATTCAGAGGAATCCTTTATCAGAACAAGCAAAGCCTTAAAACATTGAATTGAAAATGTTGTAGGAAAAAGCTTTCTTGTGGTATTTAAAAAATTTTTGGTCAGGGCAAAAATTCCAGGGAAGCTGACTTCCTCTTTTGTAATTTTACCACTTCTATGTTAAATTTAGGAACTAAAAGCAAAAGAAACAACTTAAACTTTTTGGCTTTTAATTCAAAATGGTCCAAAACTAAATAATTTGGCTTTCTATTCACTATAGAAAAAAGTGCTACAGAGATCTGGCATTAAACCTCAATCAGCTAATGTGTGACAGCTACAAATTTGTGTTTCTAGGATTCCACCTCAAATAAATACTTGTTAAGCGTATGCTTTTTTTGTAGCGATGATGGAGTCAAAATGACTGCTTTGCTTCTGCTGTATGTATCTTGGAGCTGGACTTTTCTATGAAGTCTGTGGAAGCTTTTTACCACATTAAATGCCCAGCTTTCGTTAAATCTGTACCTGAAGGGTAAGTAAATGGATCCTGAATTTTGCATTTGAAGGTATGTGTGCTTTTCATGGATTTATGCCAACTGGATTCTAGATTTAAAGAGGCATTGTGATAACCTTAACCACGCTGTGGCTAGGCTAAACCTCAAAGATCTTGTTCCTAGGGGCACTGCTCTTTGAAGTGGCACGACAGACAGTTTTAGCTACTGTAGGTATTTATGAGGTACAAAATGATAAAGTAAATAGGCATAAAATGGGATTTTAACAGCATATAAGCATCACCAAACTGGATTATATTCTTGTGTTCCAAGCATTTGTTTGCTCAATTTGAGTTCTGTTTTCTCTCAGCTCATTTTTTTCCTTTTCTCCTTTTCTTTTTCTCTGTGAACCTCCCCTGAAGAAACATAGAAGCAGTGTTTGCTAACTACAATAGAAAATCTCTAAGAGCTCAGATGTGTATATTTACTATGAATTGAACTTGCACCTCTTAACTAATACTGTGTGTTTAGGCTGTTTACTCACCAAAATAGGTGGAGGAATATCTGTGCATTTTCCACATTGCTTCCCGTGTGCTGCTTTGTTTGTTGGTGATTTATTAATGATACTTGTGATTTATTACTGTCACTTTATTAGATTATGTGCAAATCGGTGACAAAGCACTATGTGGATCATGCCTTGTTAGTCATAAAAGCATTCAAGAAGCCATGAAAATCAGTTAAGCTCGAACCTATTGAACGAAAGAGCATAGCGCTGTCTATTGATCAGTAGCCCTTAGATATGTAATGAATAGTAGTGCTTTGGACACTGTCAGATAGCGTTTTCCTTTGGATCTGATAAATTACACTCCTTTGTATTAGGGGTTTGAGATTTGACATAAAACACTCTTGTATTGGTATTTCTTTCAGCTCAAGTACTGTGGTGAACTTACGTGGCCAAGGCAGATAAATGTTGTTAGAAAACCTGGTGTTTTCTCTTCCAACACAGTTTTATCCATTGAGTTAACACTGATCTAACTTTTGTATATGGCAGAAGATTGAAGGTCTGCAGATAGGTTGCAGAAAATATTTATAGCCTATGTGCCTGGTATGCACAATCTTTCTCCCATATATGAATAACATATACAGATTTGGAGTGTAGCTTTCTAATTTCTTTATTAATACAGAAATTATTCTGAATTTCTTATGAAACAGGCAACCAGTATGTAAAATTAAGCCCTCATTTGTTGTTGGCTGGGAGGGTACTTTGTTTCTATTTACAATATCAGGACTTGATTTCTTCCCGCTTTGCAGTTTGTTCAGCCATTTACACAAAGCTAGAGCTGGCTTGTAGGTTTCATTGGATAAAGTTGAAGGCAGAGCTTGTGGTGCAGCAGCCCCCAAGTCCTACATCTGTGTCATTCTCTGAAGGATATCCCCATTAATACTAATATTCAAATGCTTCGGAGGAATACATGCTTACTGGGACGTTCCTTCGGGTTGGAGAAGTCCCTCTCTCCTCCGCTCTGCTCCTCTCCCTTGTAAGAAAAAGTAAATATTCATAAGAATGAGCTCAGTAGCCTCCCTTATTAACAGGATTAGGGGCAATAAACTTCCAGCAGCTTCTTTTTCTGGATGTTAGCTTTCTAGTGCTCCCTTCAGTGTTTGCCCAGGTTATCTATGTTTGAACTCGTTCCTCTCAAATGAGCCTGATTTAGGCAATAGTGGCCATAACCTCTGGGGACTGGCTTGGCAGCACAAAAGAACAGCGATATTAGTTTGAACATCAGCAGTGCCCTGGCACGTCAAATAAGTAAAAGGTTCCGTTTAACTCAAGTTTAAGACTTTTTGGCTGTGTTTGCAGTTACAGGCAAAATCCAGTCACACATCTAACACTGAGAGCAAGAGCAGTGTTCGGTAAAGTCTTTGACCCAGCGTTTTCTGCCTTCCAAGCACACAAGTATTCACTCCCGTACTCCTCCTAAGTACAGCACTGTAATGAAAGCTGAGAGCTGAATTTAAAAAAATATTAATATAAGTGGAAACTACCTATTAAGCAGACAGTTTTCTCAGACTGAAAAGGCTTGGGAAGAAGGCAAATGAAGCATTTATGAACCTTTACTTGAAGCTACTATTTTTCAGGCTCTCTGGAACATCTGTTTTGAGACTGACTCTGGAGACCCCAGTTGTAGCAGTTCTTTTCTTCCAGCAAAAAATCTCAGTGGGTTAACCAGTAGTGACAATTTCAGCTCAAAAATACAAACTGTTTGCTAAGGTGAATGAACTGTGCCTTGTCCGTTGGTTTAGCTACCGATTTCAGGCCAGAAGGACTGAAATTAATTAATATTTTGACCTTTTCAGTTACTTCTGTACAAACTAATATAATTAATTCCCATCGTAAGATGATTCAAAAGCTTTCTTGGCAGCACTGTAACACAGTGACCACCTAAATAGTAAATGAAAACATAGCTAAAAAGAGTCAAAGCTAAACAACATCTGCAGTACATTAAGAAAAGTTTTGGAGCTCTAACACATGACCCAAGTGCCCAGCATCCTTGCAGAATGTCTTTTACTGCAGCCTGGTTTTGCTCTGGTCTTTCTCAGAGTTGGCTTAAAGGGCAAGTAGTCTCCGATGACCGCATTAATTGACCCAAAAGAATGGATATAGAAGGGAGAAGTGATTGCCATCTCAAATCACTATTTTCTATAAAAATTTTTACATAAAATGAGTCTAAGTCAATGTCTAGCTCATTTAATAAATGTTTCTTATTTTACAAAGGCAACTATAATTAAGTTATAGAATTACAGAAGTCTGGCTGAAAAGAAAATTTTTAGCTACAAAATATTTTGAGGTTAAAGCAAGTAATTTCCTGTGACTGTGTAGCAATCCTGATAAAAAGCTTTCTCTGCCTGCTCTCTGCAAAAAAGCAAGCCAAAACAGAGACCCTGCACTTTGAATTTCATTCCATGATTTGAGTCTAGATAATTTCATTTTCTGGTGGACAATACTGAAATATTGTCAACACCTAAATAAGTCAAATAATGGCCCTCCCAATAATGCCTTGGTGAAAAATGAGAGATTCATAGTATAACCTGGCATAGAAACTAGATAAACTGGTCTGAGATAGTTTAATCAGAAAAGTCTTCCATTAGTTTGCTTACAGTCTTCAAAGTACTGCCGAATTTTCTTTCTGCCTATATCTGTAATCATGTATCCTTACCTACCTGGAAGAATCTAATCTCAGTGGCAATTTCAGAGAAACCATGTGTATGCGGTCCCTCTCATTTATATGTGGCATATTGTTCCATCTATTCACATCCCATTTAAAGACTCAGTTCATCCGTGCTGACCAGAGACAGTGAGGGGCAATAACAAGGGTTGGATATTATGCTGGTCCCTATTGAGTAAAATCCTACTCTGTGGCCTGTCCTGCAGGAAATAATACCCAAAGAAACCAAAAGAAAAAAAAAAAAAGGGAAAAAGAAAAGAAAGAAAGAAACAAAGGGTTTCCTTTCTCTTTTTCCCCATTAAATTGTATCTTTTCATACCCTGACTTGGCTTCCACACCCCAAGTTTAAAGGTAGTTAGCTAGCGCTGTGTCTGTCATTACCTGCTCCGTGTGCTTTAGGAGTTTTAGTAAAACTGAAACTCAAAAGGCTTCATAAATGTGGGATAGGGCTGCCACTGTTAGCAGTATTAGAAGACCTAGCACATTGCTGGTACTTGACTGATAATAAATAGAAGCGATAATGACAGGAGACATGACTGTTTTGAACACAGCTCTAGGCCCTGTATAGCATGGACAGTAAAAACTTCTAATGTAGCAGTTTGTGTAGTTGTTAGGAGATCAGTAACAGTTCAGTAAATTTACTTTACTGTTTCTCTCAGTGAAAAAGGATACGGTACAGACACATAGCTTAAAAAGAAGATTTATTAGTCAGCATAACCTGATGTGGCACGAAAGTAGTATTTTCTGTTAATGAACTAACTTAATTATAGAGATAGCAAACAAGTGTGTTTGGTGTGTACTGAATGACTATTATTAAAGTAAAATACAACAGAAATTAGAATAGTACTTCCTGAGAACCAGACGGATGCACTTCATATTTTGTAGTACATATCTTTTCTTAGTTCTTGATTTGGGGACTGATTAAAGCACCTGACAGTACCACCCTGGGGTTAGCCAAAGCAAGACTCTCCTAAACTGCTCTGTCCTCCTGTCTTTTCTATTCCCTGTGCCTCATGCATACTGCTTTTTATTCAGGGGTCTTACTTGAAGGCCAACTATGGAGAAGGTGTGAAGATGAATTCTGGGGAGGATTTTGGTAGCCCTCAGTGCATGAACATTTGTCTAAAGAATAACAATAATGATAATAATGACTTTGTTATTATTGTTTGATTGCAATAACATTGCAAAGTGAAAGTAGAATCTTGATCCTAACCTCCACCTCCCCAGCACTAGACTAAAGAGAAGACTTTTACCATTGTTGCAGTGAAAATCTCTCAGCACCAACTCAATTTGGTTAAGAAAAGAGGGTAAAACCATGAATAGGCTTGATTTCCTTAAGCAGTTTAGCACGCTGCTGATCACAGAAGTTTAAAAAAAAAAAGCCAACCAATATTCAAGTAGGTAACAAACCCGCCTTTGTGAAATGGGATTTTCTTTGCATAGCACTGAGAAATAATTTCATCCATAAAACATTTACAAGACATATGACACTGTAGAGGATCTCCTGAATCTTTGAATCCAGACCTCACTATTATGTGACTACATGAGTAAAAAATATATTCGTAATGTAATTTGTATATATTCTGCATGAAATCATGAAGTTTCGTCTTAAATTTAGCATTACTCTTCTGGTGCTCTGTCGCGGGATCCTGCTTTACTGAAGGTTAGATACAATCACAGCATTAAATGTTTGTCACACTGAACATTTTTAATGTATTTTTATGTTTTTGAACACAGAAAAAGCCCCAAACACAACGTAACCATGACACAAAGTAACTATTATGTCCATTAGAAAAGACATTTGTATTGTTGACATTGGAAAGGAGGGTGCAATCTTCAGCATCGATGCCAGTATTTTGGGTAAAAACATTTTTATTGAAAAATAAAACTAGGATTGAACTTTGTTTGGTTGATTATTTTTTATTTTTTTTCCAAATAGAAAGTTCCAAAAAGGAGTCCAAATGAATGCTATAAATTATTTTATGAGACGACTGTAGGTTGTATATTACAAAACAACCAAAAGAAACTAACCAAAAAGCCCTGGGATTAAGCAGATGAAAAGCCCATTCCAGGTGGAAAAGAACTCAAGAGTCAGAGCTGCCCAGAGTCCAGAATGCTCTGTCAAAATTAGGTTATATTAGTGCAGCCTTGAAAAGGAGGTTTGGAAAAGAGGCAGAGTTAAGACAGCAGTTAAACTGTGTTTGACAGGCTAAATGGAATACATTTCCTAGCTCCAAATGGCTGCACAGTGCTCCTGTGATGGGTGTTTTGCTCAAAACGTAATGAGAAGAGAAGAGGGAAAATTATTTCATTTGTCCAGACTATAATCAATTGCTTGCAGGCAAAGAGGCCTTTCATGGTTTTCCAGCAGCAATAGGAGTTGTTAAATATATTCGTTAGTTATACAAATTGCTTTATGAAAGAAAAAATGAAAAGTTATTAGAGAAACAAGTAAGATGCACAAAATTAATCTGTAAATTTATAACTGTTCCTAGTCATTATTCTGTCTTCGTGACTCAATGCATGCCTTTTTTTCTTTATTGTGTCTAAACTGCCAATAGCCGTAGAAGCATGAAAGCAATAGAAAGGATGGAGAAGTCTCAAAAGAAAAGGGATTTTTCATCTGGCAACATGTCCAGCCCAAAAGCCATAAAGGCCTTTCCTGAAGATTTAGGATTGCAAAAGCTTACTGAGTTTTGCCAGATTACTTGCTTCTGGTGGAAATTCCCTAATGGTACTGGTGCTTTCTGGACAGTGATATAAACGATTACACAAGGTGATGGTAGGCAAATGATTAAAAAGTACTCTGCACAGCTATAATAGTCAAGAATTTCTGAGTACCTAAATCTGTATTGTTGAAGCTAGTCATGAGAATATTATCACTCCCAAATTTAAAAAGCAGGAAAGCTGAATCACAAGAAAGGAAACCTTGTTCCCATTGAAGTCAACACTGTAATGCCTGAAGAGGGTCTTTGGTGTATAGGATGCAAGACTGAACCCGGGATGGTCAGGATTTGATTTTGCATGCCTATGTGCACTTAAAAAAAAGGGTAGAGAAATTATCCTTTATTTTTTTATGTCTGCTGCATGCTCGGAAAGCCACTTTACTCAGGGAGCACAAGAACAGATTCAATGCTTCTACCTTTCCTACCCTCTTCAAGGGCTTGGACAGAGGAAAAAATAAAGATAATGAGCGCAAATTAATCTCCCCAAGTTTGAAAAAAAAAAAAAAAGGTCCATGAACCAAGTAAATGGAGGAAGTTAATGGGTGCACTAATTATTAGCTTCCAGGAGTCACTTGATATCCAGGAATTTCCTACAGGCAATATTGTGTCTAAATGCAAAACCTTGATATCTCGCAAAGACTCCCTGGAAGGACCCCTGCACAGATTAGTATCAGGTCAATTTTTTATTGAAGCAGCAATGGATGGAGCCTCAGCTGTGGTCCTGAACATGCCTATTGCAGTGCTCTCCTGTTTTGCAGACATCGGGAATGTCATCTCTTGTTATATCACTCTCCTTTCAATGCCACCTGTATCAGTCTGTTATCTTGGAAAAGACTGGGTTCGTTAAAATAAGAAGTCAGTTCAGAAGCAGATAGCTCTAATGCGTAGGTTTAGGTATTATGTAGCTGCGTGTCAGTTCTATGGGCATAATCCTTCAGTTTTAACTGGGCTTTTTAATTTCACCTAAAAAAGAAGCCAGCTGAATTCTTCCAACCCCATTTAATTCCCATCTCTGTGTGCAGCTTCACTTTATGTTTCTTATAACAAAAAGGCTTTTAAAGTTGATAAATGGCCGCAAAGATTTTGCTTTTACTTTGTTGCTTTTCTGTTTATTTAACCAAGAGCAGTTCTTTTAGTCCTGACCTCAGCCTTGTCAAATAGACTGTGTTTGTCAAACTGCTCATGCTCCCATTAACTCCTAGCTGTTTCAATTGTCACGTTTGATGAATGGCTCAAATACTGCTAGCATCATTAAAAGCAAGGATACTGAGGGAAGTATTATGTTATGCTGAGTCCAAATACACACCATAAATAGGAAAATTCCAAGCAAAGAAAATCTTTTATTGCATAAAGGAAATTGCAAGTGGTTTAAAACTAATCTCTTTTAATGCCATCTTTCATATGTGCAGGAGACAAGAAAAAACCCCTCAGGTTTCATGGTTGGTGTTATCTCTTTATGGTTAAAGAACATTAGTGGCTTTATAACCTTATTTATACAGAGTTCATGTAAGTGTTTGAGTCTGCTTGGGGGAACGGGCCCGCTTAGTGCGAATAAAAGCCGCAGCACCGGTTCCCACAGGTCCAGAGTTTCTGTCCCTTCCCAAAACAGAGCCTGCCGATTCTGGAAGCCAGGGCTTCCTCAAAACGAAGTCGCGCAGCCCGATTATTGCGCCTTATTTCCCCCTCCCTCCCAGCCTGAGGGAGGCACCGCAGCCGCGGGGTGCGGGGTGCCCTGGCCCCCATCCAGCCGTGCCCTCGGCTCTGCCCGCCTGAGCAGTAACCTCAGCACAGCTTTTCTCTGGTCACCCCCCGGGTTAAAAGCTGCCGTGGGTTCAGGCTCGCCAAGGGCTGGCAGAACTCGGCTCTCCGGTTACGCTCAAGCTAGCGTTTCAGTTTATATTGTCTGGTGCTCTCGTCTGCCCTTTGTCGTACTTACAGCACAGCGCTCGCAAGAAGCGCAGAGTTCAGGATTAGTGCTGGGAAGTTGGGTAATGGCTTCGGCAGAAAGAAGAAATATTGTTGTTGTTGTTGATGATGTTGTTGTTTTGGATTCTGGGCTTTTTTTAACTGTTGAAGTCTACCTAAAGGCCAAAGAACTTCTGTTCACAGAGTTTTTTATATTCTTGAGGCAGATAAAATTATTCAGATGAATATTTGTACAGATACATTTAAATATGAAAAATTATACACTTCTAGACTCATGGCATTGCTAAGCTTATGAGGCTCAAGACAGAGTTACTGGGGTTTCTTTTATGATTTTGTTTAAAAAAATTGTAATTCTAACTATATGAGCATATACATATAGGTTGGTTCTAATATTCCTGCGTGTTACGCATGTGGAATTTTCATCATGAGTAAGTACTCTGCTGCAGTATAATTTTCCTGGATGGTAATACAAACCATTACAGTGAGAACAGCAGGCAAACCATTAAAGCAATTCTGAAATGGCAGGAGAAGTAGGTCCTCAAAGTTTATAATTTCCCAAGCTGCAGCAGCACATCATGGGTTTTTTCTTCACTAGAAGATGGAAATGATTTCTTGATCTCAGTCTTTTATGAAACACGGAGAAAGCAAAGAAACTTCTAGTTGTGTCAGAAACCAAATCAGCCAGAGTTTGCCTTCAGTGAGGGTAACTCTGAGTGGTTGCTTGAGTGCAAGCAATGGCAGAAATTGCCTCGCTGCTGTCACAGCTAACTCAAGCTTTAGTTTTGAGATGATCTTTCTGATACTTTAGATTTAGAGAGGTGATGCAGGATGTCAGTTACTGAGCTTGAGCCACCATTACCCTGAATTAATGATTTGCATCACAGCCAAAGCATAGATCTAAAGGTGTAGTGAGAAGTACTAATAGTTAACGGGTTCACTTAAGTCCTTTTTCCCTCTTTTAGATGCCGTAAGCAGCAGAGTGCAGAGGTGGGCTGTGGACTCCCAGCAAGTTATCAGTGCCAGGGAGGGTGCAAGGGTGGGCATCTGTCTCCGCAGAAGCCGTGCTCCCGACAGCCGACTGCACCCGCCGTATTCAAGCCACCCCTCTCACCCCAGGCACCCACTGGGTAAGCGATAGCGTTTGTTATTTGCTCCCAGGTGGAAAGGTGCTTCCCGCTGCCTGGACTAGATTATCCAAGTTTGTATGTATTTAGATTGCAGCGATCTGGACGTCAACTATACAAACTCATTTAACAATTTTCATCCAGGTAAACCATAAAAGGGTATTACTGTATTTAATCAGGAATGTGTGTTTCTGTCCTGGGGCACCTGAGGTTACTGATGTTTATTGCCTAGGATCCTAAATATATATTTAGTTTCCTAAATAGTTGGGGGTAGAGGGGGTGGGGTGTTAATCAATGGAATTCATCACAGTTCTTTCACTATTCATTGGGTGATAACACTGTTAATGAGCAAAATACTTTCATTAGAACAAATGCTTTTTTCAGCCTCAACTGTATTCTTGTTTCTGTCTGTATTAAATATTAATCAAAACAAAGTAGGAAAGCTGCAATCATTCCCTGATGGGGCTTCCTGCATTTTTAATCATGTTTTGTTGGTGTGACTGGATTTCTGTTACTCTCAGGAATACTGAAACCTACAGAATGTGAATTCAGTTCATTAACCACATTCGAACTGGGTCTATAGGAACAGGCCCTGTACTTAATATTGCTTTCTATGGGACAGGATTATAACCATCGGGGTAGCTGCATCTCAGAATTAAATATAAGTATGTACTATACACAGGTAGCTACCAAGGCCCCGACCCACGCTTGCTCTCCCACTAAAATCCGTGAGACCAGTGTTTATGAGAAAATAGACTCGGAGGCCTGCAGGCTCCGATGGTCTCTAATGAAACATGATCTTGACCTGGAAAAGTGGGATTGGGGATGTCAGTATCTACACACTTGTTAAATCAGTGAAATGGAGAATTCGGCTCATAGTTCACTGAAAAGACGTCAGCCAGGTTAAAGAAAAACATCAGAAAAAGCTTGTTTGCTCTGCCCCCTTGTTCAGCCTATAAATGATACTGTCAGGAGTTTTGAAGCGAGCGCTGCAGTCTTTTCCTGGAAAGCGTCATTGGCAGAAACATAGTTTTCAGCAGATCTCTAGACCTGAGGGGAAAAAAAATGGTATAAATCAGTTAACAAGTTGACCCACGGGCAGCCAAACTAAAGAGGCCTCATTTCCTATGGATTTCTGTCTCTTCAGCCTCGTCGTCTGTTTTCCAGCTCTCCACCACCACCAGCCCTCCCTGTCCTTCGTGCCTCCAGCGCCTGGCAGGAAGGGCCATACGCGTGGTCAGGGCAGCGCTGCTGCGTACGTGGTCGTGGGCTGTCCCCCTTTTGCACAGGACTTGTAAGAACTCGACAGTCGCTGAGACCTCTGCCCTTCTGTAAAATTGAGTTTAAAAACTGGGGGGAAAGAGCAAGCAGATGACAGGCAAACATTCATACAACACAATTATGTTGTAACCTCAATTCTCTAAGGAACTGTATATTTTTGTGAGCAGTCGGTATTTTTAGAGATTGGATATTGTCCTTATTTTTAAAAGCAAGTAAAAAGATGCACAGAAAGAATCACAGAGAGGCGGGACCGTCCTTTCTCTGAGTAAACAGCCACAAGGCCATTCCAGATTGCCATATTCCACAAAATACATATCCTAACCCTACTGCCTGTACCCCCTGGATTGGGCTGCAGCCAAGACATTGAGGACCCAAAGTAAGTGCAGAAGCCCTGTAACAAACAAGCCTGCCTCCCTTGTATAGTAGTCTCCAGGTTTGCCACATGTATGCCATCTAGAGCTGTTAACATTTGAAAGAGAATTCAAAATTGAAGGAGCGAATCCTACTTGACAAAACAAAAGATGACACTAGTTTCTGCCTGGGAATGATGCTGGTGGTGTCAGTAGGATTGCGACGTGTTAATTTATTCCAGCATTTCTGAGCTGGGGGGGCTCTCTCTAATAATATACGTCAGCTTTTCTCTATAATGACCTATTAAAATTCTAGGACTAACTCAGTGCAGCTATCGTATCCTCAGTATCCTGCAGCATAGCTGGCAGAGCAAGTACACACTTTTCCTTTTCTTTACTCTGTTTTTCTTGCTTGCTTGTCACTTCAGTTTGCCCATGAGTGTTTGCCTTGTGCTGTTCCCACCCAGAAAGAATGCTAGGGCTGGGTGGTAAATAAGGGACAAAGATAGTATCAACATAGGTAACAATGAGTTTTTGTGTGTGTGGCTTTTAAGACAGACATTTTTTGAAGAAATTTTGTGTCATTTGAAATTTGCTAGCTTTTATTAAACAAAGCAAAAACTATATGTTCGCAGTTTTATTCAAATCAGTTAAACTAGAAGCAGGGGGTTTTGCTCAGTTTTGAAATTCATAAAGGTGTGACTGAAAAGGGTGATTTTCCCTGGCATTAAAATATTAAGTCATCATCAGAACTTGCCTCTGGGCTCACAGGCAGTAACGTGTGTATCTCCTGTTCTCTATTTTACTTTTGTCTCATATGCATAACCTAAAAGCCGTTTTTTTTCAAAGAATGTGCATCTCTAGTACTATGTAGTTTGGAAAAATTTAGCTAATAAGTTACACGTGCAACTAGTCCTTGCTGGTTAGAGAGTTCTTGGTATTTCTCCTTTCATTTTTCCCTTTCCAACATCCTACAAAGTTTGAAAGCTTTGGAAAGGACTAGATGTAACTCAATCACTTATTAATAATTTAGAAATATCAACTTGGACCTAAATTTTGTTCTTCCCTTTCTCTTTCTCTCTGTCATTTCTGAACTAAGAAAACTATTTCTAGCAGTGAGAAAAATATTGTCATCGTCCCACGGTGCCCAGAAAACATAGGAAAACAGTAGCCAGTGCAAATGGTAAATGAAATTTTTAGTCATATTGTGCGAACTCTGACTCTCACAAAAGTCAGTGAGGCTGGAGTTCCCTCATGTTAAATCTCTGTGCTATAAAAGATGATTGTGTCAGATTGCAAAGAAAATTCTGATTTTATTATCCAACACTACTTTCCCTTGTCTTTTTCCTCATCGCCCCTCCAGCCACGTGAATTCACAGCCCACCCAGTTTGACCGAGCATTCCTGTCTGGAAACATCTTGGAAGCAGCTTTCTTCCGAGCTACCTGTTGCATGCTGCTTTTGCTTGAGCATCCTAGAAATTCAGGGAACTTCTTGACTTCAAAGGTATGAGAGCTACAACATTCAGGCAAACTGTACTTTTAGAGGTGAACAACCAGGTGCTTCTAAGGCTCTTTCAGTTAACTTCCCTGTCATTCTGTGTTGCTGTTGTTCTGTTTTACTATTTCTAAATACTCTGTTATGGATCAGCTCCTATAAACTATTTTGAGAAGTCCTCCAGACTAGACCTTTGTCCAGCTTTAAAGACAGTTCTCATGGGTTTCATTAGGTCATCAGATCACTGCTTATTGTGAGTCTAAGTCGCTGAGACTTAAGTGATGCAGAGAACCTAGCTAACTCACAAAAGCTGAGGGTGTCCGGGTTGTTATGGTCTGGCCCATAACAGTCCTAAGAAGGAGTTAAATATTACAAAGAGCTGGGAATCCCCATGTCTGAGTTCTGCACCAGATTAGATTCCAAATCATCAGAAATGCTTGTTTTTCCCAAAACACAAACACCCTTCTGACCTCTCTAATTTTCTCATGTAAACTAAGAATCTTTCCATGATAATCAGAGTCAAGTATCAGTTCCAGAAAGCCATCACTATGCATTATAGGCACTTATGCGCATTAGAAAACAAAACAAAACAAGCAATCTACCACTTTCCAGGATTAATGCTATGCAACATTTTATGGGTGGTCCATAAGTGGACAGAATGTTGCACTAATGTGTGACTGCATGGCAATTAAGCTTAATTAGGGAAGGTTTTGAAAAAGACAGATGAAAGTAAATTATGGGAATGAAAGCAACTGTGCTTTTGGGGACCACACTCTGCTACACTAGTTCAGTGAAGTGTTGCTAAAAATGTCCCCCGTCTGTCACATTCTGACACACGTCCAACAGTTTGTCAAACCAAGCATTTTTCTTTAGAAGGAGGAATCTCTTAGGAGCACATTCTTCAACCGGTCTCTGCTGAACTCACTGGTTTCTTCAGGAGACAGCTGCGCTCCCATAGTAAGAGCAGGAGATGACCCTTAATACACAGCCATCCGGTTTAGTTTAGCATTGCCTCTTTTTTACGTGGAGTAGCAGAGGTAGTGATGAATGCGCATTTTCATTTTCATGTGTGTGCTGGGGGAATTTTTTCACAATTTCAGACTTTTCATGCTTTCTCAGATTTACAGCTGAGCATCCCATATGGAACATCTGATTCTGTTTCCAGTGATTTTCCCTGGTGAGAAGACCCTGGTAAGCAGACCTGGAGCAGTTCCCAGGCTTCCACACGGCATGGTTCAAGGGCATTCGATCAAACGGGCTCCTTCAGAGCAGAGGACTTCAGGGTTTCTGGGCTCAGAGACAGGCTGTTTCAGAGCTGGGTGACTATTCCCTCTCCTAGAGAATTTTAAACGAAACAAAATTTAACAGGCTGAAATACTCAATGAAACAGAATTGCTTTTTTCTGCTCTGGACGAGATGGGTGTTACTGGAGGCACCACTATATGCTATGTTATATTGGATTTTATTAAATTATGGAAAATAATTAAGTAGAAAAGCAGGGAAAAAAGGCTACACATTCAGCGGGCAGATCTTTTTTTAGCTTGGATAGTGTCTGCTGTTGCTTTCCACCAGGACACTGGGATGCTTTTTTTCCCTAATGAACTTTTTACGTCTGAGATGAAATACAGATCCTGTGGACAGTTTATTAAGAAAAACACCAGTTTCATGTGAGCAGTTTTCAGACCAACCGGGAATTTACATGGGGAAATCATATATGAGTATAGGGAAACACCTCATAAAAAGAATGACTACGTGGTCAGCAGCTGTAATTTATGTGCATTCTTTTTCAATAAAAAAATGTGTGTTCAGACCAATCTTTTCCCTTTTTATTGCAGCTCAGCAAGGTAGCCTCAACTGTAGTTGTTTAACCTTCTGACTTTCTTTTTTTTGTTTTTGAAAAAAGAAAGCTAAAACCAGCACTTTTTGTTTTCAGTTACAAAGCTTATTCATATGTGGAAGGTGCAGTAAGGACACCTCCCTCCACTGAAGGAAGCTGAAGTAAGTGTTGATAAAAATATCGCACATGAAAGCCCGTGTTAAAAATGAAAACAGAGGGACAAGAAGATGCTAAGTATAAAAAAGAAGCTGGTTCTGGGATCTGATGGCTGAGTGTGAACGGCTGTGCAGAGGTAATCCAGATACAAATCCTTATGCCTAAACGCTGCGTGTTAGATACGTGTTTACCTGCACATACACGGATGCAAAATTTGCAAATGATGGGTGTGTCCATAAATGACGGCTTCCTACAGGTCAAATTTTGTGGAAATCAATCGAATTAAAAATTACATTCCTAGAAAGGATTCTGTAACCAAACCTCTGCATGGGATCTCATAGTTAGCACGAAGTGCTAGTTCTGGAGAGAGATGCCCTCAGCTGGGGAACCTTACTCAGATCCCCTACTTGCTTCCACATCTGTAACTGGAAAGTGAAGGCTCAGCTGAAGAGTTGCTGGTACATGAGGTAATGAGAAACTCCAGGGTACGCCTGGATCCGTGGTAACATAACACTTGCGAGGGGAGCTGGCACAATCTCCTTGATGGAGTTGTTACAAGCCCTCCATAGACTCATTCTTTCATGGAGATGATTAGATGTTGGGGGAAGCCTGACGCAATTATGCAGCAGTAGGTGAACAAGCCATTTCCACACTAAAAGCCTAAACCCAGCGTTTATTACTTCCTGTTAGGTCACAGAAACATCACTCATCTGTCATTTTGACGATAGCCACTCTCTTTTCATCTTCTTCATCTTCCTGCAATGCTCTGCCCTACACTTCTTTTACACATGCTGTAAATGCTCCCCTCCAGCAGGTTTCCCGAGACCTGCAGTATTACTGCTGGCACCTTCTGCAGCAGCCAGACCTCTGGGAGTCCCTGGGACCAGCTCTGAAGGGAATTCTCCGAGTCAAATAAATTAGGGCAAAGGCTGGCATTCGGCTTTTTCTTAATTAATGACAGGGAAAATTCACTTGGATTGGTACTGGCTACTTAACAGGAGCCTACAGAGCATCAGGATTTAGCCTTCTGTGATTTGGATACTTTCTAAATCATATTTTATGCCAGAATACTGCAATGTTGATTGTTGGAAGAGCCAGGGAAAAGTAAATTCTTACAGCTCCCGGAGACCTGCAGCAGCAGCTGGAGGAATTCTCTCTACTCTCTTCCCACACCACAAGCCTTCACAAGGCTTTAAAGCCAGAGAAATCGAGGTGTATGAAAGGGACCTGCTGAAAAAATACACTAACAGAGCGAACAAGCCCATTATTCCCAGTTTTCTAGGAGTCACGTTTCAGTCTATATGTACTGTATTTCAGCAAGAGATGTTTAATATTTACAGGTAAAGGAACTCAGGCTAGCTGGTTTTCTTGGATTCCTTTCTAACCCGCCCTCATTTCTTTTTTCCCCCACGTCCTTCCCTCTTCTGTGGCTTTCCGCCATAAGTGCCCACAGCAACCCCTTGTTCAGGATCCAGGAGTAATCCCTCGCCAGAGGAATAAGGTGAACCTCGGTGACAGCCGCCGAAACGCCGTGATCACACGTTCCCAGCACCCTGCCCTGCCAGCAGTGGGAGGAAACTCCAGTTTATGTTAATAAGGTGTGGAGGGTGGCCAAAATATTTTGTGAGTTTTCCGGCTCGAAAGGGTAATGAAGCTACCTCTGTCTCAGTACACTGGCACGGGAGCAAGCAAAACAACTGGGTAACATGTTTCAAAGGAGAAACACAGAGCACAAACTCCCCGGGTTTCATACTTCCACTGGGGGCTGAGCTTTGCCTCTTTCCACCTTTTTTCCAGGCTGGCTGTTCCCCTTCGCACAAAAGGAGGGATGGATGGGGGAGGGCGAGCGGGCTGTTTCTAGGATTAGCTTCAGGCAGCTCTCACCAGACTGAAAGTTACATTGGAAAGCGTTTCATAGTTCATACCAAAATAACGAATTGTTTAATATGTAAAGTAAACCCCGACAGTTATTCCCATAAATTTGGTTTCAAATCTACCTATTTATTAGCTCTGAGCAAAAGAAACCTCCACACTGCTGTGAGCACGGTCAGATTCTTTGGGCTCGCTTCAAAAAGCTCGCTCCTTTTGTCATTCCTCTCTGACCTCCTCCCTGCTAGTCCCGGGATGAAAAGCAAGCCAAAGATCTGCTGAGAAATGGGCCGAGCCACTGCTGACCTTTGCAAATCCAGTTTCTTCAAAGCGAGAGCTAATCGACGTGTTCCCACGCTGTGTATTGCTGAAACGTACGATGCAATTCAAGGAATGAATTCACCATGGTGCAATCTCATTTTGAATCCAGTTTTCTTGCTATGTGTCAGAGGGTGAAGGAGGCAGAGTGTGGTACGAGTTATAAACAGCAGTCACACACAAGTTTCATAAATCACGTAAGTCTGCCTTTGAAAGATTTTGTACTTTGAAGGGCTTCTTTCCCTTAACATTTAAAATGCATCAGCCCTACTCCCCTTTCTACTTTCCTCCCCCTCAAAAACAAAGAGACGTTTTGTAGTGATTTAAAAGAAAAATAAGCCAATGAGAGTTTCTACCGAATAATCTCTAAATAAAAAAAAAAAAAATAACTGTCTGGAGGTATTATCTGACATGTAACCAAGGTGCCTGTGTGAGGAGATTTGTGCGCACCGGAGCTATAGGTGAATGGGATGGTGATACAGGGAGAGCTTTAAAATTCATATTTAAAATTCAGATTATCTCTCTCACTTTGCATATCAGGTTTGGTATGAGTGCTAGTCCTGTTTCACAGCAGTGAGAGCAGGTCGTATCTGTGCGAAGCTTTGCTATCGCTGCTAGGTACCGCAGGTGTGCCTGCAGGATCCGCGCAGGAAAAGCATATTGGCATTCCTAACCTAAATCTTATAATCTTATTTCAACAGGTGTGTGGAGATTGGCCCCTTCCCTCTTTTTTCCAGAAGGAGCTGCTGTTTGTTTCCCACGCAGCTGGCCAAGCCCTGCCTGACCCCAGCCCCGGGTGGCCTGATGCACCCAACGCCAGCGAGCAGCGATGCTCTGCAGCTGCTTACGTGCCCCGAGCGGTGCCCGTTTGCGTAATGCTGCCGCTTTTGTCTGGGGCAAAAGGGACGGAAGAGGGCTCTCATTCCCCATTTAACTACTATAGGGCATATGCCACGGATAGCACATCTCAGGCCCTTTCGTCAGCGCCGAAGAGAGGAGTCACGGCATTCCCAGCGTGGGGTTGGGGTCGGTGTGTGCCCCTCTCTCCAGCTGGGAAGCCGTGGCGTGGCAGATAGCAGCCAAGCTGCTCCACCTCTGGTGCCTTACCACCGACCTCCCGGAGTACGGTGAATCCCGCCGGCTTGGTCGTATAGTAGAACCAGAAATATTACGGCCTATTTATTTATTTCTTTATCATCTTCATTGCACAAGTGTAATTCCATTAGAGCTGATGTAATGGAGAACCAGGCCCCTGGGCTAATGGGCTAAACTATGCCCTGGCTGTGTCAGCTGAAGACTTTCAGAGGAAGCCTCAATGCTCTCATTTTCTCGTTGTCCTTAGCAAAGCAAATGAAAATATATCATTGTTCTCAAGGTTGCTGAATGAAGCAAGTCCTTTTTTAAATTTTATTTCCGTAACCATGAATAGTAAATTTCATCCATTCATGACTGGTTTATAAAAGATTTTGCTAACTAGCCAGATCTGGAGAACTTTCTTTCTCAGTACATATTGCAGTAAGAAAATTGTTTGTGTTTTTTATTACTTTCTCAATATTTTTTTATTCTCTTTCCCAAGACACGATTAGATTTTCCAGTCTTCTGGACATCAAAGATTTTGGAGAAGAGATTGTATAAACTGGAGAGGTAACAGCTGTTACCGGGCGGATTTACTGGTGGAAAGGGGAGAGGGCTAATTTGTTTTATGTGCTTCCTCCCACTGCTGGCACCTTTCACTGTGGCACACTGTTCCTGTCCTGTGACTGGGAATATTTTTGCACAGAGGGAGCCCTTGTCCACAGGATTACACCTACCTTTGGGTTTTACTGTTGTTTATAAGTAACTTTTCCAAATGTCTTCATCATAGCTCTTTTATCTGGTCTTCCAGTAGTTCATTAGAGAGAAAAGAATGGGAGAGCAGCTCTAACTGTGTTAGTTAGTAGCACTGGCTGACAGATTTTAATTTCTGACCTGTTCAAGTGAGGTTTGTTTACTCCACTTCTGGATATCTCAGGACACTTGAAACTGGATTCATTTCTGTAAAAGAAAAAATCGTATAGTGAACTCCCCAAGAATGGTCACATGGGACTGAAGCTGAGTTTCAGCTTGAATAAAAAGTGCAGTATCTCTGCTGCACTCTCCCATTTAACATGGGAACGAACACTTGCGTGAATCCTCTTTATTTCCTCATCTCGTGCAAAATTCCTTGTGCTCCTCTTCTAAATTGCTCACTGTTTAGGAAAGATCTTGGAGAGGAAACAGTCATTTGTAGTACTGCAAAGTATTAGCTGGTAAAACAGACTGTGTGCGTGTATACCAACATGACTTGCATATTACTATGCCAACAATATCTGATCCCTTTCAGATAACAGTAAAGCGACCTACAACTTTGACCGGATTCAAAGAAAGTCACACTACTTCTCTTTCTTATTTTAAGTTTCATCTACCCAATTTCACATTTGCATGTTGTGTTTTTAAGTACTTACCCTCACATTCTTCAAGCTTCAGCGAAAGACAGCACTTGCAATATATATAGTCTGCAAAAAGTATCCTGTGGTCTATGACCGTTGTAAGACATCCAGTCTGACTTAAAAATCTAAGAAGGACTGGCATCTACTCAACCTAGTCTCCTTCTTCCAGAGGTAGTCCTACATTAATACTTTTTATCCTTCCCGGCTCTGAGCAACACCAGAATGCATTGCCGTTGCAGGAAAGGGGACTCTGGCTCCACCCAGTCTGTGAGGATCCTCAGACCTTTGCAAAAATGCTCAGATTTTCACAGAGTTTGAGCCTTTTCTGAAAGCTGGCCTGGGGGCACTGGGCATCTCATCTGGGAGAGCACCTCTGGAGCAGATAGTCCATGTCAATGGCCACTGGGCTGCTGTCGGAAGAATGAATCCTGGCTGGAGAAGGACAGAATAGAAACCAGGTCCAAAACCCCATCTCTAATGTGATTTTGTATTTTGTGGTTTTTTTCATTATGCTCTAGGCCTTAATTAATTTTAAACTTTTTTCTTCCATCTCCTTCGTTCGCTCCCTGACTAGTGCTCCATATATTTAAGACAAGTGACCCCGAAAAGGGAGGAAGTCCTTTTTAAAGCGCTACTGAGCTTTTGTGCTAAGCCCAGAATGTTGCATTTTTTTCTGCACAACCAGTGGAGAAATGAGAACAGCTCTGCCAGCTTCAAGATGAAATTCTCCATCTTTAGTAAGCGTGTAGACTGCAATAAAGATGAAACTTCAAAGCCAAAGAAAGCCAAAGGCAAAAGTACAGTGGAGGCTCCCAGGCTAGGTGGGCGGTTTGCTGCAGGAGCCGGGAAGTAAGCCTCATCCATCGCTCCTCTTGTAGTGGAATCTGCCATTCTGCTGGCACTGTAAACCCAGCAAAGAGGTTTTATCACAAAGAAGAAGTCTGAAAAGGTGGCAGTTTGCAAAACTGAAGGAGCTGGCAGGAATTAAATTCCAGAAACAAAACTGCTCCGATAATTGTTTTCCCTTTTGTTCATTTTGTCTGATTATAGTCCAGAGCCAAAAATATTTCAGCAGCTTGCAAAGCTGGAAGCTAACCAGGTTATCAAAACGGGCTCCGGCTCACTGAGGGATGGCAAGAAATATGCTTTGCTTCTTTGGGAAGTTGTTAATAGTTTTGTGTTGCTTGCCATCTATTTCAAACTTTGATTTGATTTGAGAGGGGGTGGCTAATTGAGGAAGACCCTTGCTTTTTCTTTGAAGAAAACAAGTTTGCTATGTACAATTCATACAAATTGGGAGAGAAAGAGGCGTCTGACTAATAGTGAAAGGTACGGTGAGATCTAGATTGCAGTCCCTTTTTTACACATAGCCCTTTCCATATGCTAAGTTAGGACCCGAGCAGGTGACCCTAACAGCCCACTGACACTGAAAAATTACTCCTGTTATCCCGGGTTCCCCAGGTTCTGTACTAGCACACGCAGAATTAAGCACAGTTAGCACCTGTACGTTGGCAAAGACTGGTGTAAATCACAACCTTTTAATGACACGTTAAACAGGCCAATCTCTTGCATCCTGAAGAGGAGTGAGTTCTTGTTGGTAATCCGAAGAATCAGCAGGAGCTTGTGCAAGTGGTTGTACCAAACGATTGCCAAGTTATGAAAGCAATAGAAAATGCAGGTACAGTATCTCACAGACTAATTTTTAAAGTGAGATTTTTGAGCTTGTGCTCAGGCTTGTACAGGTAAAGTATGTCAAGTTAAAGCTACATGGAATATTTTTTTCACTCCACAAGCTGTTTGCACGGGGGTTACAGGCCTAAATTATCAGTGTGCTATTGATAGGCATTGCAATCGTTATTTTTACGACTTCCTTATCATTTATTTGGAGCTCTGCAGTGACAGCAATAAAAATTTTTAAAAAATCATTAGCTTGACTAAGTACTTGCCACTAAGGAATGCTTATCCATGGTGACTTTAAAATGTCATAGCAATGCTCTGAAGCTGTACAGAAACTGTGAAGTTTAACGTATATAGCCAACAGGGGATTAAAGCTCTGTTCCTCTGGAGCTCCAGTATGAACACATAACAATATTTTTATTCTAACATAGTTGCGTCTTTGTAAAATCTGTTAAACTGCAGCTTGCAGAGGAAGTCTAAAGTACAGGGCAAATTAAAGTACAGTAGCTCTGAACGGGCAAATTAATCTAACCAGAGCTGTATTACTTACAGGAAAAAGAATTGAGATTACTTATGGCTCACTGCACAGAAACAGCATTTACTATGATGGAAAAGTGTATACCATGGATTAACCCTGTCAGTTTTGCACTGGCCTGTTTCTCATTTTACATGGCCAACACTTTGATCCCTGTTATAATGTAGGTAAATACGATCCTGGGAAACCTGCTACCCCAAACTAAAGATGAAATAATTGAATCATAGGTACTTGGACAGGCATTTTTTCAGACCAATTTAATTATGTTTCATTGTTTACAGCCTGTCTTTCTATGAGTATTACATCCAGAGATAATATAAGGGCACAACCTGCTTGTAGGCTTAGATGTGTGGGAAGTTTGAAAGAAAATGGAAAATTGGTTAGTTGTTACAGTTTATAACTCCAGAACAGTCAAGCCTGAGTATCTTTGTGTTTTCTTTTTCTGTTAAGGAATTTACTCTTTTTGTGAATTTCTGCCTCTAATTTTGCCATTCCTGTGCCTGTAAATACACATATTCTCCGGTAGTTTAGGAATGAATAGTAGCACTACAGTGATTTTGGACTGATTTTAAGCTCTGCTGTATTCCTGTAACATCTCGGAAGGGTTGTTCCAGATTTACAGCTGTATAACACCAGCAGAATTTTATCCCTTTACATTTGCATTCAGAGCTAATGCTTTAGTCATCCAGATCCTTAGACTGGTTATCCAGTCAAGTTCTTCAGTGCTGTTTTAACTGTTGCACTCACTACGTTTATGAATTTCATATAACATGAGAAGATGGTAAATAGGTATAAACTGAGCTTTTAAAGATGGAAACTGATGATATTTTTTACTAATTTCTAGATCTATTATGTCACCAGTACTCTTTGGGAAAGTTCTGATTTACAAAATATGATCTCATGGTGTGTTTTATCTTATTGGCTTCTTGCCATATTGCCAGAATGCAGTGCATTCAGACAGAGGCCACCAAAATGCATGCTTCAGCAGCCTATGCATGCGGAGAAAGAGTGCAAAGCTGGTTTTCTTTTTCTAGAAACAGATCCTAGTTACAGTACACCTCCAACTGAATGGCTTTTTAGTATTGTCTTTGTGTTTTTGATTTTGATTGAGTTCTTTGGTTTTATGTTTTTGAGGCATATGTATCATATGCTTGCAGGAAAAGTCCAAGTTTCAGAAGTTTTCTTAGAATGAATTTCATGCCTTTGAAAGCTTCACTGGAAGCTTTTCACTACTCACAAATACAGCACCTACAACTCTTTCTGCACTGTTCAGGAAAGATCCCTTAGAAAATACTACATATCTTTCCACCCTTGCTCAGAAGGTACTAATCTAGAAAAGAAAAGATGTCCTGTTTGGTCCTACACAAAGTTTCTAAGACTACCAAAAGAAAAAAAAAATCTATTTAAGAAAGGTCAGCTTGAGAAATAATATCTTGAAGAAGATACTAACTTAAGAAATAATATTTTTTCACTAACATCTATGAAGAGCATTTGGGTTTCACGCATCTATGTAGTTCAGCTGAACTGTCAATTCCCCTGCCCTTCAGTAGTATGCAAAATATTATTAGCGGGGGCCGGGGGTGGGGGGAGAAAAAGGATTCTAATCAGAAAACAGAACTGCGTCAGTAAAAGCCTGGTTCAAATATGCACTGAACGGGAGTTAAGTTGCCAGTTTCATCTGTGGGCAGTTCACATGAGATCACCCACAACAATCTGGGTCTTCAGGAAAAGCTGTGAAGATCAGCCCCTCAGCAACGTCTGTTCTCATCTTGAGCACTAACATATTTTTCTCCTTGTCATCTTTCAGTCTTTTTTCATCTAGCTGTACCTATAAAATTATAAATTAGTCATAGATAGATGACTATACAGTCATTTTCCTTTTTGCATTCCTTTATATTTTTGCTCTCTTTCCCTCCTTTGGCTTATTTGATTTATATATTATCTCTGTGGAAGGAATGCAAATCCCATTGTACTCACTTCTCAGATGATTTTTCAAACCAATGATATTTGAATGGATAGAGATTTTTTTTAAATTTGTTTTTGCTAAACTTCTGGTGGTGTGTACTCTTCTTGTTTATTTGCATTTAGGCTTCTGTGATAATATTTCCAGTAAGATCTGAGATAGGATTTTCATTTCCAAGAACTAGGCTAATTTGTGAAACTGGAGGTGGAATACGCAGTATGACTTCTCGGGTGATAAGATAGCCCTTGGTGAAATAGCAAGGAGCATTTAACAGCTTTGCAGAAAGGATTATTTTCCTGAGAGCGTTCAACCCCGATAGAACGAGGAAGCTTAGAAATTGTGTAGAAAGTTGTGCCCTCCCAAGATCTGGTCACTGTCTAGGTCAAGAATTAGACAGGGTTTAGACAAGTTTCACATCCTGACGCTTTGCCATCCATAGGTAAAGAAGCTGATACGAATCTGAGTGTCTGATACGCAGCTGGTATGCAGGTCATTTGTTCTTAAACTTGTTAAGCACTGCATTTTAAAAAACTTCGTCTTTTTCAGCCTGAATGATACTTGTCTGGCAACAATTTTTATGGGGTTTTAGAGCTGTGCCCAACAACTAGTTTTGTTCTTGCTTCTGTAGCATTTTTTACAATTTCTGCTAAGGTATTGACATATGTGAAGAACTGTACATTTGTTGATCTCTGGGGTTATTTCAATTTTGTAGACTTTAGTCAATAATCATCAATTATCTAGCCAAAGTATGAGAAGTGATATTCACTGGCAGAAGCACAGTATTTTACAAGCGCATCTGAAGTTGAAAAGAAGGTACACAGAAATACTGTACTCTTGGGAAGTTTAGTAATGTCAGTTTTGGAGTTCCTTCACATGCTTGCATAGGAGATGCATTCCTCTGTGGAACAGGTTCAATTCTCAGTCTTACCCAGGTAAATCCGGAGTGATTCTCCTACGCACAGCTGACTCCACAGTCTGCCTCTCTGTTAACTTGGCTACAGCGCTGGGGTTATTGTGCATACTAGACTGGCTTTTCATTGCAATTGCACCACATCAGCAAAGTGGTATCTGGACCTACACGAAGCTTAGCAGGCAGAGAGTGAATTTGGCAACTTGATTTGTGTCCATTCCTTTCACTTTCATTTAGAAAACCATTTGAAAAAAACCATATCATGTCAGTTCTCAGTTTTGATAGTGACAGTTAACCTCCTAAACAGCTTTCCTTTATTGATAATTGCTCAGTTAGAATGTAATTCATGTTTAGTACTTATGAAATGTTTATTTCATGAACTGCCTTGCTGACAGAGGAAGCTTCAGTTGTTTTTTCTTTCAAAACAGACACATACCCTTACCTCCCCAGCTGGACAAAGCCAGTGATGAATAATCACTCTTATCATCTTTCTGAAATATCAAAGTTGTCTCCCCTCACGGCAGAGAATACCAAACCATCCAACAAGAAAGCAGGCCATGTGAATAGCCTTGCTGAATTCCTAATTGTTTGCTCTGGCAGTTCCCAGTGAAGCAGCTGGTTGTCTTTGGAAAGCTGTGCTGCTTGTTTTGGGTTTGCACATCATATGTCTTTAATTTTCAGCACTAGCCACAGGGATAAGTATCACAAATATCTGCTTGAAGGCCTTTTGCCCTTGGGAACCCAGTAGATACTTGGCAGCCTCTCTGACAGTGGGACTGAGGGGAGAATCAAAGTTGACTCATTGCCTGACATCCCCTCAAGGAGAAGAAAGAATAAAAAGGGCAATTGCTGCTTCCTTCAGTTGCCTGAAGCAAGTCTTTCCTGTTTTGTAGAGAATAAACGAATGCCATTTTCTAAAACAACCTGCCCTCTATGAGGCAGGCCCTATATGAACGAATTATTCCATCCAGCACCATAGAGCTAATTCTGGGGCTTGACTTCCTTGCATCCCAGTGCGGTCCCAGGTGGAGTTCAGAAATGCGTACATCATCAGAAATGGACATTCACATCTTCCATTCAACACTCGCCTCCAACAGAATCTACTGTCATGTTCTTCATCTCAGGTTACGGTAACCTCTAATGTGTGCTCTCAGGTGGAGAGAGCGTGGGTTGTGCTTTATTTGCTGTGCCCAAGCTGTTAACATATTCTGATCTCCTATTGTACAATTAGGACCAATAAATGAGCATCACCCTATGACTTTCAGTGAAGGTACGATCATTACCCTGCCTGTGGGTATAACTTCCCAGATATTCCCCACGTTATATGCCACACTGAAGTGAAACAGTCACTATTGTGCTAGTAACTTCGTAATACATGGGGGAAGCTCAAGCCCCAATGTATGCATTAGCTAAAGATTAAGCAGGGTGCCAGATGAGCTTTGATTCATTTTAGAAATGTTGCTAGGCAGAGCTCCAAGCTCACACCAAGTGATGCCAAGATATTTGCTCATGTCTCCATCCCCCCCTTATCTCAAGTGGTGCAACTGCCAGAAATAATTTTCCTTAATAGAAAAACTTCACGCATTTTGCACATTGCTCTTTCCTATGTAAATCTTGTTAGTTTATGATTTCCGTTTGAAAATGGAATTCAACTCTTGTAGTTGCATATTTCTTTAGGACAGCATTTCCATTTTTCTAGGAAACCCATTCCTTTTATAATCAGCTCAACTCAGCACAAGAATCTTATAGAAAAAGGCGGCGATTATCAACTGAGAAAGTCTGTCTTTTTCTTTTTCTTTCTAAGACTTCAAGTTTTGCTGTTAGTCCTGAAATTCAGTGTTTTGCCAGGGAGGATGATTTTGAGTTGATGAGGGATTTGTTATACTACTCAAATACAAAAGAGAATTTTAGGTGGGGAAGAAGCTCTCAAAGATGAATGAATGTATTAGCTTAGCATGAATCTGAACTTTGTCCTGCAAAACACTGCGCAGGCTGTCAGTGGTACAGAGCCCATTGGAATCGGCTGTTGTCTTGCAGCTGAAAGTAATTGGGCTCAAAATGTTTCTAATTATTCCTGATTTGAAAGGTAAATTGGTATGACTTTTTAGATGCTTCATTTTAAATATGCCTGTATATTATATATTTTTATTAATATATGTATTTAATCACTCTGTCCAACACATGGAATATGGCCTTGATCTGTAAGCAAGATCCCCTCTTTACAGTTGCAGAAGTGTGTGCCTGGACCTAATTGTACACTTAGCACGTTGTGACAGTTTTTGCTTTGTGACAAGTTACTTAGGTTTTAAGCGCTTTGTGTTTCATTAGTATATGATTCCATTAGTGTCTTTTATGTCTACTTCCAGTGATTTATTGGCATGCAAGGATCAAAGCTCCTAAATCAGTGTTGTGTGTTTTATACAGAAGAGCCAGACAGAGCTGTGGCACAAGGTAAAGTCCATTTGTTTCTCCTTCCTTACTCCTTCTTTTAGCTCTGCTTCACTCTGAGGTATGGAAACTGTCCTGCACAGTATTACACAGACATAAGAAGGCACTCTGTACTTGAGCAACGGCTGAAGCAAGGAAAACAAAACAAGTGTGATGCTAAGAGCAAAGCACAGCAGAAAAGACTTTAGGAGGATCTATAAAAAGTTTAAATTGGTAAAACATGTATGTGGGTGGGTTAGAAAGAGAATAAAGCATAATTAAGTTACTGAAGCCTCAGCAGGACTCTGCACATTGTTCAGTGTACATGCAGTTTGCTTAAAAGAAATGTCAAGAATACCCACATCCTTAGAAAGGGGACTTTTTTTGTAGTTTAGCATTAATTTTAACAAATGCTGCCCTTTCTTGGACCTTGCGTCATTCTGCTGCAGGGTACTGAGTGTATTACAGGAATGTACGAAGGCAAAAATCCCACTTTCTGCAAACTAGTCACAGAGCTGGGCTGTGCGTATTAGGCACAGCTGAAAGCCAGGGGGGAACTCTGCCATCCTACACTAAAAAGGGTACTGGGGTACATCCTCTTCTGCAAACTGGGCTGGGAGCCGTGTCCCTGCCTCTCCGTCTTGGTGGGGATAGCCCCCTGTGGGGGTCCCTGCCGGCTCACTAACACCAGCAGAAGGGTGGATGGATGAGAGGGAAAAGCTTTGCCCTCTCTCCCTTTGAAGCAGGGCGGGGGCAGAGAAAAGAGTGCCAATCACAGAAAAGTGTCCTTGCAGCTACCAGAACAGCATTTCTAATTGCTCTATAGTGTGAACGGTTTAGGTCCGATGCCCCCATGCTGTGAGTGACCCAGATAGTGCCCTCTTCTCCCCCCTCCCAAGCACTGCTTGCCCTTCTCTTTCCCTGGAGCTTCCTGGGGGTGACGCTGAGTGACCACCATGCCGAACGACCTAGGCTGCTCCTTTACAAAACCCTGAGTTGTGCCTGAGGCCAACAGAAGAAAACGCGACTGTGGGCTTCATAAAGCTCTGCAAAGCAACACTTTCTGTTGAATGATCCTGCTTCTGCACTCGTTGCAGCAGACGACCAGAGCTCCTGAGCCCAACCACATGAGTGGCACGCTGCACACAGTCCAATATAGGTGGCAAACCTGGAGCCAGACAAGGTTTTCGGTCCCAACTTAATAGGCAGTCTTTTGATTAACTCTCCTTCTCATGGTCCCCAAAGCCCAAGGCTGCTGGGCGTTGGTTCTGCCCCTCGTCCAGGCCTATCTCCTCCCCAAAACATCCTTACATGCATGCTCAGCAAGGTCCGTCGTGATGGGGGACTCCTTCACTGGCAGATTAGTGTAATGTTGTGGCTGGGAAAGTCACGTAAGGCAGCTGTAATGGTGAAATTATGAAGAGTAATGAGGATTTGAGCTGTTATCTGTCTCATAAATACACATTCTAACATGCAGAAAAACCACAGTGTTGACTGAAAATATTGCGATCTTCAGGGGAAAAAAAAGATGTTAGCCAGAAATGTTGTGTTTTTACATATGGTTCACCTAAAAGAAAAAAAATTTGACCTTTTTTAAGATGGCTGCCAGCCAACATTTCAGCAATTTTTCCTTTGTGTTTCTGCTCACACAAAGTGATTTATGTCCAAGTTCTCTCTAGCTGGTTCTCAAATTGCAATAATGATTTTGATTGTTTGTTTATAGTTTTAGCTGAACATTTCTGCCTGCCATGTCATATATCCTGAACCACTATAAGTGTTCTTTATAGGCAACTGCTGTGCCCATGTAGAGTCAGTCCATTGTTTCTTCTTTCTTGCCTGTGACACTTCATGTGTATTACATGTAAGTTTTTGGAGGGGAAGAAAGGGAGAAAGAGGACCATACCCTCACCTTGCTGACCAAGAAAATAATAGTTTTCAATGAAATTGTTCTGACAGATGTGTAGGGAAGTCAGAATTGGGTCAGGATACTTGGACCAAGTGGCAATTTTTTCCATGGGAAGAGTTAACATACTTTCCCATGTAAAAGGTGAAGCCAGAACTGCATGCCATCAGCCCGGAAGGTGTGAGGCAATCAGACTGCCAGGGAGGCGCAGTTGTGCCCAGCTGTAGCGAATAAGGTCATCTGTGCAGGACACTTCATGAGGAACGTGCTGCAGGGCTTCAGGATTTACCTACACAATGTCACAGAGGAGATTTAGTTTAGACATTTGAGCTGAAAAGTCTGTCTACATAACAGGCAACTTCTTTTGTGCAGTTGAGACCCACATGCATGTTAATGGCTTGTACATCCTTTAGGTGATTTGGCATGGAGTACAGAGAAAAGGGAAAACAGATTTTTTAAAAATGGTAGGGGAAAAAAAAGGAGTAGACAGTAAAAAGAAACAGTAGATTTACCCTGGAATCAAAATTCAAGAACATAATGCCGTTTATATCAATATAAATATCCATATCAATATGACAAATTAGGATGGCTGTTTCAGTGAAAGAACATTGTTTGTCACCTAAATAATAAGCTCCAACAATTATTTTATTGTTTTTGAGAGAAGCTGAAACTGTCCGCCATCATTATGATAAAACAAAATAGTGAGGTATGGGGATTATTACTTTACTTTCCACCTTTTGGGAACAAGAGACAAAGCAGTTAAGGGACAACAAGAGGAAACTTTACCATGCAAAGAAAAAGCCCACAGTATGCAAAGGGTTTTTTTGCAGAAAGTACCTTTTCTTTAAGCGTAGGTATTTTTCAGAAGGTATCAGAGAAATTAGAACTTAAAAAGATCTTATTCTCTTATTTAGTTGAGACTCCTACAGATTCATAGGTATTGAGGCCAACAGTCTGTTGTGATCACCGTCTCATCTGACTCATATAAATCAGCTTGTACAATTTCACTTAGTAATTCCTTTACCAAGCTTATAACAACATACTGCTAATTAAAAGGTTGTGATCTGATAGTGTTTTCACTTATGCTAAAAGTCGCAATGAATTTAAAAGCACTAATCTCACCCGCATTAGAGATGAAAAATACCACATGAATTGTACAGTGTATTGATACTAAAAGCGTGATAAAACCGCCGCTGTTGAGCAGTCTGGGTAAGGAATCGGCAAGGATTTGGGGCTGGAAGGAGGGGGGTCTTGGAGGTGAAGGCAGGGTCCTTTCCTTCATCCCCTTCTGCAGCACTCTCCCCACTCTGCAGGTGGTCGGACATCCCCGGCAGCCAGCGGCTCCCACCCAGCACAGACCTTCCTTCACACACTGGTGCAGCGGGAACAGCAGACCTCGTCTGGTGCTTGGGTGGCAGGGCCAGGAGCTCCACCAGGCACAAGCGCTGCCTTGAAACGCCCCACCTGTGCTCTGCAGAAGACAAAAACGCTCCAGTGTAGGCCTTCAGTCTGCCTATAGACAGCCCCCAGAGGACCCTCGCTGTCCGTTGCGCAGAACAGTGCGACGTGGAGCCACGTGGGTCTATCACTTGGGTCTAGACGGAGAATGCACACGCACCCCCCATGGTGTAACGATAGCATCCACCACAAATGCGCGTACACAAGACAGTGAACGTGAATCTTGTTTTGCAAGAGCCTGGTATTGGACAAATCTGTGTCTTGCACCTCTTTATAAAAGAGATGGTGTTCATGCTTCACTGTGCTTCATGCCATATTTCATATTTTATAGTTGCAGGCTAGGTGCACCTACAGGTTTGCCAGCAGTGGCTATGATTTCACAACCGTGCAACAGGGAGTGTTAAGGACACGCTTTACTCCAGAAAATCAGTTAAAGTCCTGAGAGGAGAACATGGTAGCTACTAGATTCTCTGACTGATGGTAGTTCAGTGAGGCTTCATTTAGCACTCCCAAAAGTTTGACAGGAAGAAAAAGTGATTCCCAAAGGACTCCTCGGGAACAGCCCAAAGCTACAGGCCGCATTGTTTTAGACGACTGTTGACTGAGCCCATCTATTGTTGCACCTGCTGCAGCTTTTCTTTTATTCTTGTCAACTTAGCATCCCCAGTTTTCTTGCAAATAATTTACCACACATTGGAGACATATCGTGGTGGGGGAAAGAACAGGGTTTTTTCTGGACTACTGTCATCCTTCAGATTCCAGAAAGCTATAAATATTTTCTCTTTTGCAAAATTGCTCCATATAAAAAAAAAAAAAAAAAAAATCCTAATAAAGGCAGGTATGCCTACTGGTAAAGTAAGTCCCCCAGCAAGACACAGCTCTAGTCCAATTTCTTTCACAAACAGAGCTAGGGAACTAGCAGCATCAAGGAGCAACCCAGCTAGCAGCAGTCAAACACTGCATCCCACGTACTAACGTTAATTTTAACAACAGAGTCCATGAGCTTTTTAGAAGGCCCAGAGAATACTGGGAGTGGAAAGAACTGAAGTTTTCGATGGAGGGAAATAGCATTCACATTTTGATAAGCTCCAAAAATGCCTTTTCCAAACAGAGGTGCTTTGTATTACGCCATTCGGTTTTTTTTCATTAGATGTAAGAACTTCTTGCCATAGTAATAAAGGTCAGGCACTATTGTGCCTCTTTTATGATACTGACTAGCACAAGTCGCGTATACAAACCCAGGAAGTATTTATTTATGTGGAATACATACTTAAATAGTGGACTACAAATCATTTAAAGATGCCTATGATATGAATCATACCACAATTTCACGGGTAAGTGGAAACATTATGCAACTTATTGAGTTTTTAAAGCACTAACGAATGTGAACTATACAGCAGACTCGAGTTGGACCTTTTCACCCCTTCTAATATATGCTGTGGCTATTTAATATTCCTCACTGGGGAGTAATGCTGGCATACAAGTCAGCAATATATTAGGCACTGGAGCCATGAACCTAGTGAGAACATAAACTAAACTGATTTTCAATTTTGGTACATTACAAAAAGGACTATTATTGTGAGGTTAGAGATGTCAAAGTTGGTGACCTGCTATAATGAAGTATTCCCTGCCACATAGTCAAGCATGAAAAGTAATTGGAGGCGGTATAAGCTTTTAGAGGCTTAGAGTTTTTCCCCCTCCAAAATTAAATATTCTTTTCCACACACCTTTTTTTTTTTTAATTAAAAATAGTGATTTTTGTGAAGCATCATAAAAGCAGAAGTGATGATCCTGTGAAGTTTGCAGTTGATAAACATGTGTGTTTATAAATGAGGTCACATCTTAACGCTTGGGTTATTTACACAGGGCACTGATGAAAAGCAAGTTGCTACCTGCCAGCTAGGAATGACATTAAAATATTACGGCAGCATGTGACCAGCTTTAGAGCTTAAAATCTTGAAAGGACACAGACAATGTCCCCTTTGAAGAACATTCCTGAAGATCACTTTACAGCTTTTGCTAAGCTTTCAAACGCAGAGTAAAATGCCCCATGTCTAAGCAGCGGCGATAAAAGTTGTTACTTCTCAGCTGCAACACTTACATCTGAAAAAACGCCACTGAAGTTTGCACAGGTCTTTCAGCTTGTTGGTCAGAGAAAAGGGGTTAGGAATTAGCCTAGGGAATGGTGTATTAGTACTGTGAATCCCATACTCCAGGTGTTCATTGTGGCCCCACATCCCGATTTGCTGCGCTGGCTTTGACCAAGTTATTCCTGATTTCCTCTGGCACAAGCACTGCGTGAGCTGGCACAGCATCGTTCCCCGGGAACCAGACTGCAGAGGGCACTCCTATATAAGAAGGAATTGCAGTCTCTGGGCTCATTTACTTTTAGCCTCGATGATTCATTGTTATTTTTTCTTCTTTAATAATTAATGACACTACTATTCCACTAAAAGGAAAATCTTATTATTCTTGACAATTGGTTTTGTTACGATTATTTAATCATCTCC